>VXAA01002829.1:548725-566984 GCA_013399115.1 Anseranas semipalmata
TTTTTTGGTGTAGTCCAGGAGCCCATGATATTCTGTGGTATGGATTCATAGCCACGGACTAGCCAAACCCTTTTTATTTGTTTGTTTTTAAATGTCACCTTCTCAAAGCACTAACAGATTGATTCTGATGAGGGCTAGATCTTCTCTTACATTTTCTTGTTCTCTTAAATTGTTCTTTGATAGGATGTTCAACAACTCCCTGCACTGACTTCTATAAGGATATATACAATAATAAAGATCATAGTAATATCATAAAACGTTAAATCAACGTTACATATAGTATCTTTCTTTTAATTAACCTAAGAAAGAATGTAATAATAACTTGTAGCCACAGGATGTAAATTTTTACACAAGTTTATGAATTCCAAAGGAATCTTTCTAATCTTTTTTTTTTCCAAGAATAAATAGTAGTGTCCATCAGTTTAAAAATAAATATTTGTTTGATAGCAAAACACAGTGCTAAAGATTTCAAAGTTTCCAATTTGTCTATATTTGCCAGGCAATACTAAATCTAGCTTCCTGTACTCATAAGATTTAATTTAACGCATCCATTGCTTTTGGTGTTCACTTTCTGTGAATAACTCCTGGAGGATACAAAATAATGACACAGCAAAAATAATACTTGAAGCAAAAGATCATCTAACAAATTTAAATGGGGAAATGTCTCCCACTGGTAGCTGGTAGCACTAGTGCTTTGAATTCTGGAAAGATTATTAAGGCTGGCTCAAACCTCTATTTTATCACAACCATGTCACAGTGTGTTGTGAGATATTTGTGTTATTTTCCATGTGGTAAATTGGAACTGTCTTATGTATGATAAGATACTGTCCATCAAACCAAAATTTATGGAATTATTCTCTTATTTTCTGTTTTTATCTTATTTATAAATATTCACTTGTTTTCAAGGACCAAAAATGCAGTAAAAGTTCATGGGGGCTATAACCATTGAATTTACTAATATTGTTAGTGAAGTTATATAGAATAATTTTTCTTACTGACTAGCTAAAAAAAAAAGTATTAAGAGGAAAAATAAATACCAATGTTTTGAATCAAATACGTGGAGCTTACAAGTTGTCTGACTCCTTTGCACTGCCATTAGACTTCTGAATTTTTTGTGAATATCTTACCTGTTTTCATCATGATTGCTTTCATTTGGTCAGTAAAGAGGGGTAACTCTTAACCAGCCCTACTGACAAGGTACTTGAGAGCAGTCATCCTTTACACCACCCAGGGATGTCTTTGGCATTGGGATGGGGTGACATTCTCAGTTTGTGGCCCATGAAATGGTGCTCCACATCTTGGGCACCTTGTTCTCAGCTAGCATTGACTTAGGATATTTGAGACAGACCTTGGCTTTTTTTGCTGAGTCCAACCAAGGAGGAGCCCAAATGAATTGTTCCTCACACTTGGTTTCCTAGGTGAGATTCAATTTCATTAACATCAAGTGCCGTTTAGTCTGTCCCAAAGCATACAAGACAATTGCAACACATTGGCTGATATGATGCAGAACCTAGAGAATACCCTTGTTTTTCTGGATCAGCAGCTGCAGGCGCCATAAGGTATGCTATCTATACGCTATGTTTAGACAATAGGCCAACATTCAGTCTAAGGGCAAACTGTTGGACAGTGTTCTGTAGGATAACAATGCTATCACGTTTTTACTCTAATACGAAGCTACCCAGAGCCAGCAAATTGTTATCAGAATCTTCTGGCGCCTTTTTGAAAACAGAGTTGTTTAGACACAAACCAAGGTGAGTAACCTTCATCTTGATTCTTTATTTATGACTCCACTGCCACATGCTGATCCACTTTGTTGTTTAATTGAACCAGGATCTCATCATGCCTCATATTTTATTTAACATGGTATGCTTTATTTACTGTGTTTTCCTAACCTGCCAACTTCAGAAATGTTTAAAAAGCAGGTGTGGTTGTGTTGTTTTAACAACAGTCATCTAAAGATTAGGTAAAAACAGATGTGCACATTGAGATATCATCTATTATTTAATCAGGTAGTATAACTGGAAATGACAAATTTTCCAACATGCTAGCTTTCCTCAGATATAAGACAGAATTAGCAGACTTCAGAGCTAAACACAAAATGAAAGCAATTGCTCAGATATGTACCAGCGAAACTACCTCTGAAAAGGTAGCTAGAAAGTGTAGAATAGAGAAAGGTGATAAGGCAGTTATCTCTCTAAGAGAAGGAAAGAAAAAATAATTTATAGCCTGTCGAACACGGAAATGTTAGTGGAGGGGAAAGGAAATTATATTGTGCCATGAAATCAATATCTCTATTGAATCCCTGTTTTTTTAGTGACTAGCAGAGTTTAAAATGTTAGCTCCTATCTCGTCTTTGGGAGGCATTTTGAAGATCTTCTTTAAAGATAAAGACTGAGGGATCAGAAGTGGCATGTTTGTGTAAAGTATGCTTTGTATAAAATGGGGATTTTATGTTTGTGTCAAGAGTCTATCACAGAGGTGAATCTCAAAAATATGATTCAGCAGTTCTAGTACTGCAAGGGTTCCATGCTGAGTCCCACAGGATGAACTTTTGAGTTTGGAAAGGATCTTTTAAGTCAGATGTACGTTTGCATTAGTCTGAGCTACAGCAGATAGTGTGATGTATCTTGTTAAACAGGATTTACTGTTGCTATGTTTATTGACAGCTCCCTTTCATCTGTGAGATAGCTGTACCTCAGTGCTACTGCTAGTGTGTTAAAATCCTGAAGTTTATGCTTAGTTTTTACTGGCCCTTCTCTGAAATTCCCATATGTTCTTCTGCAAACCTGAGGCAATCTACCATAGTATGGCAGTAGATCATGAGTGGGCAGGAGAGTCCCGGAACACAAACTGCTGTCCCAGACATAAAACATCCTGGCACGCTCTCCCTGCTCTGGAACTAACCTTTTGATAAGAATAAGGCCTTCTTGACCTCCTGAAATCATCTCTTAGCTGCTGCTATATGCGACAAACCTGGTGGTTTGTTCTGCTATGTTTCCTGCTCACTCTGTGTCCCTTGCCCCACAGTGGCCTTGACTCCTTGAGCCTGGAGAAATTTCCAATAACGGGGTCCTTCTCGCTGCTCAGGTGCATCCTGGGATCTCTTCCCTTCCAGAAGCCCCATTGCTATGGTGGTAGACCTGTTACCAGCTGACCTTTTCTGGACCTATACATGCAATGAACAGTGGGAGAAATAGAGTCCTGTGACATCAAATGAATGACCTCAAGCTTATAATATGGTGGTTGGGTGCTGGTTAGTGAAAGACCTGGATACCTTTTCCCCACCAGCACTCATTTGGGAGTGAGCCATCAGGCAAGTGGGATGGCAATTCCATTATTTCTTCTTTTTCTTCTCTTGGTCTGTACTCTTATTCAAGAAGGTGTGCTTACCTTAAGCTAGTATCATCCCTTGGACAGCATCCAACACTGGGTGTTTCGGAGAGTTGTGTAAAACACTGAGGGTCAATATTGCCTTGTGGTTCAGCCACTGCCATGCAGAACAGGTGTTATACTGAGACAACAGCCAAGGAACAATGGCAGGGTATTTCCCCAAGCAATGGTGAAATGAGACTACTGAAGTAATTAAAACGTATTTTTACTACTCTGGTAACCTCTAGGGAGTCTACTGCCATTTTCACATTAAATAAGGCACAATTAGGCCTGACATATTGTCCTTCCTTTAGAGCTCCTACCTGAGCTGATGACAGGGAGCAAATTAATCCCAGTTGGCACCAGTTTAATTAAACCATCTCAAAGATGTTGCATTGCTTTGGATGCTTTGATTTTGTTATTATTTTTATTTATCTCAAATGAATATTATTCTTGGTCTGCCTTTTGCCAGAAATAGGATTATTTAGCCAAAGTTTATATTCCTAAATAAATGACTGTCATATTTTAATTTAACTCTATTGCTGTGTATAGGCAGTCCTAACTGAGTCTGTTACAAATATTTCCACACTAGATTTGCAAACATTTTCAATCAGGCTCTAACAGTTCTGTTCCTCAGGAAACTGAGCTTATGATAAGAATGCCACACATGGATCATTTCTTGTTCTTTGGGGATGGATTTTTGTGATTATACCTGATTATTCTTCCATTACTACATAACCAGTGTTATTACCTGTTCTTTAATAAGTTAGATTGAAAGTACAAAATTATTTTTTGAAATATTTTCTACAATTTTGAAACTATAGAGATCTCAGTAATGAGTTAATCACTTTGGCACACTCATGTGGGTTAATAATTCAACACTGCATTAGTTATGCCCACATTAGAAGAATTCCTTTTCTTTCATGCAACAGAAAAGGCATACTCTGGCCAACCTGATACCTTTATATTTATTCTTGTTTTGATATTTATACAGTTATTGTCTGAGTGCCTTGAAATCATGATTGTGTGTTACATTAATAAAACTCAAGTACTTCTATTTCTATTTTATAGATTAAAAAATGAAAAATTACACAGCCCCTGCGCATGGGTTCATATCAGATCTACTGATGATTACTGTGGCTTTCAGCCACTTTTCTTGCTACAGGACAAACAAATTGAAACAGCTTTTTATTTCACTTTACCTACATGTTGGTCAAAAGACACCAGGTGTCCTTCTCACTGAGTGCATCAGGTAAGGTATTCACTTGCAATGGCAATGGCAGAAACTCACCAGCTCTGACGGACTGGTTCCCTTCTCAGGCTGCTGAAGGTGCAGAGAGCACTGCTATGCACCAGGGGTTATTCCTATACTTTTGGAGAGGACACCTATAAGCAGTCTCCTAAATTCTTCTTGCAGAGTTTTCCCAGGGTCTGTTGAAACTTAGTGGTCTGTGCTTCCTCACTTAGACTGGGAACTACACAGGGACCGTGACTTTGAAGCACATTCCAGTTCATGTTGTTTTGGTTTTCTTAAATCACAGTATTTCACAACTAAATTTGGTTTGCAAGTGCAAAAAATGGTGCAGCTGAACTATTAAAACAAGTCCAAACATATTATTTGACCAAAACCAAAATGTTTCATTCTGCATTAAAGTTCTAAGGTTTATGTTGTGTACCTTGTTTTCCAAAAAAATATTATTTGGCCTCAACAACAACATTGAAAATTCTTATTTCTAAACACAAAATTACCAACCATAGCACTTTATTCAAAATATCAATATTTTAATTGTGGTTTGGGGGGATTTTTTTCCTTACTTATCCTTTTCAGAAAATATTCTTTGGACTTTAGTTAAACTCCTGAAATGTTTTGGCCTGCTCAGAACTGCATATTTTGGAAGATTTTATTTGCCAAAAATACTTTGCTCAGCTTGAATTGCATGAGTCTGGAGAATCTTTTTCTTTGACCCAGTCTGAACCCAGTAAGTGAATTCCTTTGCTTCTTTTGGTACTAACGATGAAAAAAATTGATGGCAATAATGCATATGTCTGTGATGGGACAGCAATGGCCAATTTCTACAGTCATGTAGAAATATCACAGTAACTTGGTAAATCCTATTTGCCTGTGTAAAACCAGAAAATATTTAACTTTCAGATGCTGCTATCAACTTACACATTTTCTCCTGGCCTTGAATTTATTTTTTTCTTCTGAATTTGACAGGTTCTCAGCTCCAGTAGGAGGTAAGTATTTAATGAAGGGACTATAGCTCAACCTTTAATTTTCTGTGCTTTCCTACCTCTGTCCTCCATTCTGATTTTCTGTCTCAAAAATAAGCCACTTTCACAATTTCTTCGTAATGTATTCTGTCCACCCCTTGTTCTCTAGCATTTATAGGAATTTGTGCTGTCTTCTTAATTGACCTGTCATTTATGGACTGTATCTGTAACTCTTAGGTGAATACGTGGTAGCTGTTCTGAATTCTGATGAACAAAGCAGAAAATTTCAAATCTGCGATATTTTCAAGACAATGAGATGCCTGCAGGCAAGATACATTGTTATTATTCAGACTGGTTACTAAGCTGTCCTCGGTCACCAAACATACATAAGGAACTGGGCTTACTATTAAGAAAAAAGATTCCTTAGGCATTTCAAGTGCAAGTTTAATTTGGTCAACTCAAACTACTACATCAATGCTAGAGCTAAATTAATCTTTTCACATAGGCAGCTACATTTGAGATAAATTGAAATTGTACTAGTCAAGGGCAAGATGCTATCATAAAATCCTCATCTACCTCATTGCTTAATTAGTTTTATAAATATTTATTTTTACAAAATGAAGACAAGGGCTTTGAAGATCTTAGTCCTTTTTCACTCCTGTGAAGTAGTAATCCAAACTTATCTGTCATGAGAACAACTCTCTCTTTTCCTCCTCCCTTCTCATACATCCTCACTTCAACTCAAAGCATATAAGCAGATCATTATAAATGACTACGGACTTTGAAAGAAGATATGTATGTGGGTGCAATTGCTTATCAGAAGCTGAGAGCATGCTGTTTAGTAACAACATTTGTGCCATTTCTATTTGGTACACATCTGTGACAAATTTTCTGCCAAGCTTTGTTATTTTTACTTTAATGTTGCCCGTAGCATCCACCATTATTATATTCCTTGCCTGACCAAAGTTTTCAATAGTAGAGCTGAAAGACTTAACACATTAGGTTGCAGGCCCAATTAATTTACTAAAGGCAAAACTGGGTGAAGGATCAAAATCATTTCCCTGACATTCCTTCTTCATAATCATTTCACATGATCCGTTAATAATAACCTTTGGTAGAGCTCTACTGAAACACTTATAAGTTGTACTTCTCTCCGTGCACAACAATAATATGGTAAGAACTGTACAAAGCACTGTCAGTGAATATCTGCTTACTTCTGAATACAGGCAAATGGATTTATGAAGCGGAAAATCATTCTTAACAAACCTGATAGCCTTCTACAATGGGTAGGTGGGTAAGGGGATGGTACTAGATGTTGTTTGGATCTTAATGGATGTTGTTTGATCTAGACTTTAGCAAGGCTTTTTATACTCTCTCCTGTGAGATCCTGGTAAACAAACTACTGAAGTACAGACTAGATTAATGGGTAGTGAGGTGAACTGAAAACTGGCTGAATTGCTGAGCTGAAAGGGTTGTAATCAGTAGGACAAAGTCCAGCTGGAAGCCAATCACTAGTGGTGTACCCCAGCGTCAATAGTGAATCTGGCTGGTGCACCAGATGGTTGTACTGCCATTCACAGGGACGTGGACTGGCTGGAGAAATGGGCTGAGAGGAATCTTCTGAAGTTCAGCGAGAGGGAATGCAAAGTCTTGTACCTGAGAAATAAATCCAAACACCAGTACATGCTGGGAGTTGACTGGCTGGAAAGCAGCTTTGCAGAAAAGGCACTGGGTTTCTAGGTGCGCACCAAGCTGACCATGACCTAGCAAAGTTCCCTTGTGCCAAAGAAGGTCAACAGAGTCCTCGGCTTCATTAGGCAGAGCATCACCACCAGGTTGAGGGAGAAGATCCTTTCCCTCTTCTCAGTCCTGGTGAGGCCGTATGTGGAGTGCCAAGTCCAGTGCTGGGTTCCCCAGTACAAGAGGGACATGGGCACACTGGAGTAAGTCCAGCCAAGAGCCACAAAGAAGTTTAATGGATTGGAGCAACTCTGGTATGAAGACAGGCTGAGAGATGTGGGACTGTTCAGCGTAGAACAGAGAAGGGGCAGGGGGATCTTATCAATATGTATAAATGCCAGATGGGAGGAAGTAAAAAAGACTTTTTAAAGCCAGATTCTTCTCATAGATAGCCAGTGAAAGGATAAGATGCAATGGACCAAAACTGAAAGGCAGGAAATTGTTTAAACATACAAAAAATCTTCTGCTCTAGGGGTGATGAAGTATTGGAGCAGGTAGTCTGGGGAGGTTGTGTCCATTCAAAGGTTGTGTCCTTGCTTTCAAAACACAACTAGACACAGCTCTGAACAACCTGCTTTCACCCTGCTTTGACCAGAAGATTAGGATAGGATCTGTCAAGGTTCCTTCCAACCTCAGCCTTTCTGTGTTTCTGTGAAACAAACATTGGGCTTTTAAATGCGTTGAGATTTAGTGACACACATCTTGCTATCATTTCACCACCAAAGTTTCTCAGGACAGATGTATTATACTATTAAAGTAAGCCTTCCAGCAAAATAAGAGCAACCTGAGGGTGTCTGGGCCCTGTTGCTGGTTCCCCAATGGTAATAGTCTATATCCTCTAAAGCTCAGGAGGTTAGTTTTAGCTGGTGGTCATTTCTAACAGGGCCCAGGAAGGAAAGAGCATGCTGCTCAGGCCATGGAATCATATGTAAGTCATCAATTAGAATTACCCATACCAGAAAATGTGAGAAAAATGTGGGCTGGCTGCCACCACTCTGTGAGGACATGCAGGGACTTGTATTGAAGAAACATCCTATAAGAAGGGGTAAAGTCTAGGAACACTCTCTAGAATATGGCAAGAAAGTAAACAATGTTGAGCTGCCAGGTCTTATGGAGCTGCTTAGATTCTGGTTTCTAATGCTACTTCTTATGATCTCTATTGCAGTCAGAGCTTCAAACCTGCACAAGTTCAGTGGAGACATAGTTTGTTACCCCTTGGATGCCTTCAAAAAAAAATGTTTGCTTTGTAATGTTTTAGATATTACTATTTAAAGGATGATCACAATGGACAAGTGCCTTGCTGTTAAACAAATACCCAAGAGTCACTCTTAACTCAGGTCAAGCTCAGATGAATACAAATAAAAGTTTATTTACAATGTCCAGAATAGACATCATCATTTATAATATTGACAAAAGATGCATAAGGAGTAAAAAGGAATCTTTTCTCTTAATCTGTTCACACTAAAAACCAAACAAAAAAGGCCTCATCTATATTAGCAAAACTGCTCAAACTGCTTTTTGCCTCAAATGCTCAGGGAGGCATTATTTTCCTGTGTGCTCTTGAATACCAGTAGACGCAGCACCTTCCAAGTTAATTGCATTAGACTTGGTATCTAATTGCTTGGAGTCTGCTGGGTTTCCAGTTATATTCAAATCTGCCTCTCCTTTTCTTCTATATTAGGTATACATTTATCTAACAAAGAAAGAATCTAGCTCTTTTTTTTTTTTTTTTCCCCCAGGAAATAATTATTGAATACCTGCCCCCTTTTGGAAAGATTAATATAACTTTGGCAGATCAGGTGATATCTCCTAAACGTGACTGGCTCCATTAAATTTCCATTCTGTGAAACTCATTAGGTGCATAATACTCTCCCTTCACTCCCCCCACTGTCCCAGCTCCTCAGCAGGTACCTCTCACCGTGAAATGTCTCAGGCCATTGAATGTTGCATTTTATTATCAACTAGTAAATTGACAGACGTACTCTAAGCAAACATGCCTTCCATTAGTGGTTGTTGGTTTAGAACAGATACTCTGTTAATCAACCATTTTGTAATGACAGTGGGTTTCAGGCAGACAAACTTACAGCTGAGGGAAACTATAACTGAGGCTTTCATGCAGAAGGAGTTATAATGCCAAAAGACAACTGTTGAGAGAACTTTGGTGGTCTTAAATTGCTCTGTCTCCCCTTCACTAAGAGAATGGTCAGCACACAAAATTGGAGCATCGCAGCAACCTTGTCAGATTTACACAGTTGTAGAGTTTTGTATTTTTTTTTAATTACAAAAAAAAAAAAAATCTAGCAAAGCATGCTCTTAAAGTCAACAAAGCAAAACACCAGACCTATCGTCATGCTAAACTCTGAAAGATTTCAAGGCTCTCCTCTATGTGAATTTAAGTCTCAGTTGTAGCTGACTCTCTGCTTGTGTCCATTTTCCAGAAAAATGCCTCTAGCAGAAGACGACTTTGCTGTATTCCTAAATCAAAACAAACTGGGAAACACGCTGCTGTTTGTGTCAATGTCTAACTGTACAGAGCATGTGTGGGTGCATGACATTATTTTGCATGCTGGCACTTGCAGTGGATTAGACTACAGAACAATTACCTTTGCAATAAAATTGTGCCTTCTCTTACAGCGTTTTCAGTTTTAATGAACATCAGCTGTGACAAAGCTACGTGGAATAATGGAAGTACCAGAGAGAAATCACTTTTTGAAAACAAAAAGCTTTTTAAAAAGTCACAATAGGACTGGGAGAGCCATGGGTGCATTTTCTACCCTAACATTTTGGCATTACTGTATGGAGCCTTCTGCTATCAGCAGGGAATGAAAAATAGCAGTTGACACCTACACCTGGCATTTGTCTCCATTAATGCTTAATGCAGGGACCGTGTTCACTTGGCTTAGTCTCCACCTGTCAGATACTTTGCTTGTTAGGAGAAAAGAGAACAGGGAGAAACCAAACAGATTTAGGCTTCCCTATTGTGAACCAGGTTTCCAGTGAAAGCTATAGGCAAGGACCAAATCCACGTCCTTAAGGAAACAAAATTACATTATGGCCTTGCTTGTCTCATCTCGTTCAGATCTGCTCTTCCATCCACTCATCTATTACAAACATTTGCTACTCGTTTCTTCATTTCAGGAGCTAGAAATCAATTTTTAAATTTGGCAGATCCTTCAAAAATTAAAGAGAATATGGAAAGCTTGTGGCATAGGTGTGCTTTGAAATGGAGAACGTACCCGCATGTCACTGATGCAGAAAGTAAAACACTGCTGAAAGCCTGCGGAGTGCTTCTATTTGTTATGAGAACAACAGCTCCTTGGTGGAGACTTAATGAAGCAGTAAAGCTGGAAGGTGGCTCCTGCGAGTGCTGTTTCACCCTCACAGGAACAGTCCTACGGACTGCTGGCAGTGTGCCTGGTGTGGCCGTAATTGGTCTCAGATTCTGCATCTAATCCCAACCCAGAGTTGCTCGATTACATCCTCAGGGACCGTCAGCAGCGTGATCATGCTCAAGAGCTTTGTCCTGAAAGCTGGCTTCTTTTTTCTTTCACTGAGCAGGAATGAGTGCAATTTAAGAAGGCAAAGCAAAAGTATCATGCCAGCTAGCTTTTAAACATGTTCATGTGGGAGTGTTTATTATTATCATCTTCTTGGCGTGTTAGGTGCACAGACTCTATGTCTACTTATTGTAGTTCCCAGGAGTACTTCTCAGCTTCTAGATTTGTATGCACACTACTGCAGAAACCCAGCTCTGTAGCTTTTTGGGCAATCATCCCCGCCATTCAATGGAAACCTGGGCCTAGTCCTTTGAAGGCAGCCAGGGCATGCTCTGATCCCCATCTGTGGCTGAGATGTGGTTGTTCAATGAAAGGTGATATTTTACTTTTCAACCAAGGCAAATTAAAATATCTTTGAAAGAAAAAACTGAATGCAATAAAAGAAATAATAGGACTAAAGTCTTTCCCAACACTATTGCTGAGTAGGAAGGCCAGAGAGTTGTTATAGCAACAGATGAAGGAGGTATTTTATAACAAGTGCAAACACCTGAACCTTAGAAAGCTGATGTAGCTGTAACTGTGAGAAAGTCTAAATGGTATCTTTCAGGTTTTCATCTGCTTGCTGTTCTTGTATTTCAAGAACATTTGTATTGACCAAAGCTGAGTGCTCATATTACTGTAGTCATGGTTCCAAACTTATAGGACCTGTTGAGGAGCCAAGAGTATATCAGCCCAGCCTTATGGACTGCTTTAATCAGGCCACATGGCTCTTAGAGCTGTTTACATGATGTTTTGGAGCACATGTGGACCAAGCTTGCATCTGCCCACAAGGTACTGTGCAGGCATACCATGACTGAATTTACTTTTGGGAAATATTTCCCTATGGTCTTCCTGTCATTAGCAGAGCTCTAAAGATCAGATTGATCCAAAGCAGAGTGGCAGCTGCTATCTGTCACTGTGCCATCTCTCTCCTAGCTCAAGGAAAGTCTAATCCACTTGGTAATAACTAAACATTAGCCTCCTGAGCCTGGACTTGTGCTAGCATTCCTGCTCCTAGTACCCCTAAAATAGTAGTTATACGAGAGTAGGAGTGATTCTAGCACACACAAAGCCAGGGGAAGGGATTAGAATCAGCCACCAATAAGACTTAGATGAATACATATACCGCTAGAAGCCAATCAGTTATTTGACCTCAGGTTCATATTTCTGTAAACATGTATCTTGGCAACGCATCATTCAGTTTTTCAATACAATGCAATGCAAGCCCTTTCTCATTTATCTCAGCTGTCTTGTTGTGTTATGTTACAAATGATTGCTGTTAATTCTGTGTTTAATTGAGCTTAGCATAATTTATTTGCCATCCAGTGATTTTAACTGTTGGACACAACAAAATATGGTTGTTTTCTCTTCTGCTTCCTTCTGCTTCTCATTTGTGGACGCTGAAAGCAGCTGGACCTGTTCCATTTGAATGGAAATAATTATGGGCATGTACAACAAATTCATTAATCTCAAGAAGGCATCTTGTGTAGAACTATTCTGGGAGTATTCTTCATGAATTGTCTTCATCTTTCCTGCCCCTCCAAAATTACTTCCTTCTAATTTTCCCTCACAAACCTGTTTTCTGTGAACCTACCTCCTTCCTCTTACTAATAAGTATTGGAAGCAGAATGCGTTTCAACTAAAATTGGCAATAATGTTGTGTTTCTTAAAACAAAACGCCTGTCCCAGATGTTCTGGAGGAAAGCTTTGAGTCTTTCAGGCACAACGGGAACACTGGGACTGTTTCTCAGAATGGGATCCTAAAAGAGAGTACTTTTGTTCTGCACCATTGCCCTTTACTTTTTGAATACATTTATCCTGGGTTTCAGATCCAGTGAAGTCAGGACCTGTGTATTTTGTTTTGTGAAGTTTATACTCCAAAGAAATCCAGTTTTTTTTCTGCTATACTCACCCTTTTTTAAAAAATTTTTTTTTAAACCCTCATGAACAATTTTTTTGAACAGACTATCTGTAAAGGCAAACAGATACGTGTTTGTCCTTAAAGTCGTTGTCTTCTGAGATACTCTCTGTTCAAATCTGAATCTCCAGATCTCCTGAATTTCTTTATCAGGAGCCTACATGTAAAGCTGAGCACATGAACACAGAATAGCGCACAGAAGTCAGGCAGTGACTGTGAAGGGTGCCACAATCGCTTTCAAAGAGGACAGCAACCGTGCAGCCAGAATGGCAACAGATAACTTGGTGTACATATTTTAACAGGCTGGTTTTCCACCTAAGCACAGGGACTTGGGTGTGTAATCCTGTGGTATGGTTAATGAACTTCCCGAGCTACACAGATAACAATTGTTCCTCCATCTCAGAATCAAAGCCGATAAGGCCTGTATCATTTCCTTTTAAATGCAGCTGGGTTTGATCAGATCAGAGAATGTTTCCAGCTTATCCATATTCAATTCATGTTACTTCTATTTCTTATTTATCACAAATACACTATTCTATGTGAAAAATGAGACCAGCATTTGATCAGCACTTAATGGAAGCCTTTGAGGACCTCCAGCTATTGTTCATTGTTATCTGCTAGCAGAATAATGATGAAGTAGAAAGTGCATGCATCGTATCTAATGTGATTAGTCTTCTAATGCTGGGGATGTAGGAAGAACGCAGCAGGTAAAATACACCCCTGGGTAAGTACATAAAGAGTGCAAGGCTGGTCTGAAATCCAAACAAAACAAAACAAACAAAAAAAAAAACCAACAAAATCAGCAGTTTCTTCAGTTGTAGATTGGGGTTTTATGCATGTACAGTAATAGTTTATCTTGGGGAAGAATTGCAGTGAGATTGCATGGTGGAGATGGAGTGTCAGGAGAAGGAATGAAAGAAAGTTATTATTGAATTGTTGTGGGGAAAGTTAACTGCATCCCAGCCAGACCCAGTGCATTACATCAAATAGATTTTGCAAAGGTATACTTCGTGCAGTAATCAGAATTATGAGAGGTAAATGATGGTAGAAAGTCAAGAATGTACTTATTTTATAATGTATTGTAGGCCCATCTGCACCACCAGAAAATGAAGCCAAGTAAATAGAAGTCATTTAAGAGCTGAGTTATATCTGTTACTCAGTGTCAAAGTGAGATTTCTTGCTCTGAATTCTGAGTTCTTGCCATTTTCCTAAGAAGGGTTTGATGGAAGAACACAGAGCCTTCTGTTCGCTGTTGTGAATGGGCTACAGATCTACCAGCTGAACCTCATTAGGTTGTCAGTGCTTTCATATGTGTGCCTGGGAACAGGATTTCATGATCCAGGAGGTCTATTTTGGGTCCATATGAATCAAAAAAAATCTGTGATCCACTACCAGCATATGTAGATTTGTCTTCCCATCTTCTGTTTCCTAGAGGATTATTCTCATATTTGCAAATTATCACTATAACTAGGGCTGGTCAGAAACTTTTCAACTATTTTTAATCATTAAAAATTACCAGTAAAAGTTGTCTTCTAAACTTTGGTAATTTTTGTTTTTTTTCCTGGAATACTCCAGTATTAATGATCTTGATAAAGAATTATCAGTCCATAATGGAATTTTCACTAGAAAAAGAGTCAGGCAAAATAGTAGACAGAGCCTGGGAAATCAACAGGCTTTAGGTTTGGTAGACAGAGACTTCACACTCTGTTCTGCATGTTGCTAATGATTGGCCCAGGTACCTGGATATAGGCTATTCTGAGGTGCAGATACACGTAATGCTCAACCCTCATACTGTCCCCCACTAAACTGAAAAGCTGTGCCATATGATTTAAAAACTCTCCACAACTTAAAAACAAATATTTGAGGATGAAAACTTCAGTTTCTCTTTCCTGACCTAAAATCCTACCACTGGTTGCAGCATGTCACTGGAAGATTGTTTTAAAATGAAAAGCTTGTTTATGAATTGAGCAGTTTTTGAAGTCATGACCCTTACTGTCCCCTGATTTTGAAACCAGCTTACACTGCCCCTTCGAAAAAAACATGCACAAAATTTAGGAGTTGTGTTCTCAACATTTTGTATTTTTCTGGTATCTCTTAGGATTAGAGCTCATTGCAAGACCATAAATAAGTTTCATAGCAACATTTGAGTTCTTCATTCAACATGCTGTATTTTCACACTAATCCAAAGAATAGATCTGATTCATGACGAACAGAGTTGTGTCGGCATTAATTTCTAAATTACACCTGAGGGTGGCAAGCTGCATGTGCACATACGTTCACACCAGGAATTTGGGCAATAGTCTATCTTATAGATGTTCCCTGGCAAAATATCATTTTCTTATAAAATATCCTTTCTCTCCTTAACAGTGATGCCTCTAGTTAGGTAATATATTGTAATTGAAAAAAAAAAAAGTCAGCTGTTGCACTAGACAAGCACATTAATCTAATTGCTGTTCTTGCATGTTTCCATATCAGCAAAATGCAATCTGCGTTATTTTTCTCATATTGTAACTTTTTCAAATATCCTTTCCAGTTCACTAGTATTTTCCAAGGTGAAAATGTCAGCTGTTTTCTGTTACTGTTTCCCACCTAGGAAGAAGATTTAAGATCAACCATATCGGCAGTTTGTTCTTGCTGGCATTGAGATTATATTTTCTTCCCCCCTTCTCATGTATCCTAATGCCTCTTTCTGCTCCCTGCCACAACTCTGTTTGTGAACCAGCCAAGCAAAATAAAGGCTTCCAGGCTTTCTAGCAACGGGAGTTTCCTAGGCAAGAAAGACTGTGCATCAAACTGGTCCTACGTTACCAGCAAAATATTCCTGTCTGATTAGGGACACCTTTGCACAAATTGGGTTACTGCAGGGTTTTGCGTTAAATCTAAAGCAGAATGATAATGCTATTTTGTGTGTTTAAAAGGGTAAGTAATTGCCCATGTGAAGGTATCAAACTCCATGTTGGTCTTTCAGTGACTTTAGACTTCATGACTGGGGTGTGTAGAACTTTGTACTGTCCTAATTAAGATTTTAGGGGGAAAAAATGTAGATCTTTATTTAGTATTCTGCAGAAGTGGTAAGTCCTATAAAAATATCAGTTAGATCCATGGACCTCTCTAGGGAAGGAGAGGTAAGGCAGCATGATGATAAATTAATGTGTACAAACACTGAACTAGAATAGTTATATCAAATGAAAGTGCTGTTGATATGATAGACACTTTTAATTTGGCTCCAGCTGCAAACAGTATTTCCTGTGTTTGCCCTCTTTGTGGGTGTCTTCTGTGGAGTTTTAAATGTATAATTAATGCAGCATAGAAATATGCACTAGCTGTATTATTAAAATTTATCATGACATTAGCTTTCAAAAATGACTAACAAGTTGAAGCTAAAGCTGTAATATTATGTTTCCTGTGAGGAGCTCCATCATACAAAGCATTGGAATTTATCTTGATACCATTTTACTAGAGCTTTTTAATTACTATGGCAGATAAGCAGGACTGGCCATTATCTTTGCAAAACATTTGTATTAATTATGTCACGCAATTTTCAGTGATGGCTACAGAATATTCTGTCCATATTAAGAGCTTAGTTTAAGCTTATATGCAAAAGCCAGTTGCGGGGCAAAAGGTTCCCTGTTCTCTTCCACTAGGCTCCCAAGTCATTTTTCTCAATTGAACTGGAGTGTTTCCTTTAGCAATATGGCCAAAGGAAACGTATCAAATCCTTCCCTGAGTACACAAGTTCTGAATGCCTGCATGGTAGATGGAAAATCAGTCACCTTTTTTCCTTTAAAGCAATCCTGCTGTTTACAGAATGCAATACAAGATCACTGTAATCCAAACTATGCTTTCAATTACTTCCCAGTTGTTGGTTTTTATTTTTGTTTTTGGTGGTAGTGGTGGTTTTTCTTTTTGTTTTTTGTTCTGTTTTGTTTTGTTTGTTTGTTTGTTTTTGGTCTAGATACATAATACAAAGCCCAGCAATTTATTTCAAAGCAAAGCTTTGATACTTTGCTGCTTAGTGCAGTATTTGTAGCTATAACAAGTAGTGTTAAAAAGAAAGAGAGAAAGAAAGAGAGAGAGAGAAAGAGAGAAAGAGAGAGAGAAAGAGAGAAAGAGAGAGAGAAAGAGAGAAAGAGAGAGAGAAAGAGAGAAAGAGAGAGAGAAAGAGAGAAAGAGAGAGAGAAAGAGAGAAAGAGAGAGAGAAAGAGAGAAAGAGAGAAAGAAAGAAAGAAAAAGAAAGAAAGAAAGAAAGAAAGAGTTCACATGCTATACATTCTCGTTTACCTGTCATTTTCAACTAACTAAAATGTCCAGTATTAACACTGGATTAGAATTAAAAGTAGTGACAATGTTCTTGTAATGCTACAGAACTCAGTGAAGCCCTTTGTGTACTGTTCCTGGTTTGGAGTGAAATCAAGATTTAAATATTTCAGGCAGGAGTGATTTTTTTTAGTAAATAAACTAACCAAATAATTATTTTTGGATATATTGTATCCTGTAAGATTCTGTACCTTATCCACAGGAGATCCTATCTCTGTATTCAGAACACATAGAAGGAAACAATGAAGAAATTCAGGGATTGTAGGAGTACCACAAAAAATAATAACCCATTCAGCTTGTAATGAGATTTTTAAAGAACTGCTGAGAAGATTTCAAATATCTATATTGACTACAAACAAGTTTTTGTCCTTGAATTATCTTGACTTCATTCAATTCAAGACAGTTCAATGTTTGTATTATAACTTCACAGCATTTGGAATCAGACACAGAAAAGGGTCATTAAGATCTATTGCTCTCCCTCTTCTTTGCTGGTCAAGGCAGCATTGTTCCTTAAATTATATTTTTCTGCTGTTTGCCTGGCCTGGATAAAGATTTATTAAGCTGATGTTGAAAAAGGAACAGCTACAGGAAATGAACCACACAGCAGGAAGAGGACAAGGCTTCAGGATTTTGGAGGCTGATAGATTTAGGTCCCAATATTCGTCCAAAAGACAACAGGAGTGTCTTAAAGTACATAGGGGAGACTCCTACCAACAAGTGTAGAATTGTCAGTAAGGATGTCCACTTGTGTCTTCCATGCATAAAAATATAAGTATCTGATGAGATAATCAAGTTTCTGACTTTAAGAAGCTGCAGTTATGTGCTGTAAGGAATAAATGATTTTTCTGGATGCTGATACAAAAATGAGGGGGCTTAGGCACAACTGTATTTTTTTCTTCAACTCTGGAACTACCAGTGTTAGATCCTGTTCAGACAGATTGTAGTTTTAAAATAGAACCTTGTAAAATTTCCTTTTCATGTGCTGAATAAAGAGAAGTGCTTTATCAGAGGGAGAAGTTAGGAATTGTATAGCCAGCAACAGAAGGCTGGAAAAATGGATTTATGCAACTGAAAATGCCTACTAAACTACTAATTGTAGTGCAATTATTAACAGAATAATATCAGGATAATTTTGCATGTATCAAAAAAAAAAAAAAAAAAAAAC
>VXAA01002829.1:567007-619437 GCA_013399115.1 Anseranas semipalmata
ATGGGATAAGTGACGTGCTCAGATATGTATTTTAAAAAGCCATTTATATAGCTCTTTCTGGTCTTCCTTGTAGGTTTTTTGTGTGTCTGGGGGGCACAGAAATTATGCGTATGCCAATATGGAAATGGAACAGCTGAGGGGGGAAAAAAAAAGAGTAAATGGAAATTGTAGATTTTGGTGTTGTTAGGTGGTTTACCATGAGGTATGACTGAAATAGGTCAGTTAGTTGCTGGTAAGTGCCTTTACCTAAAATTCCGTTCTTTCAGTGTGTTTTTTGATATTATTAGACTAATTTATAGTAGCTGGTTTTGAAATATTAGAAACAGTCTCCAGACTGTCCTCCACAATTTTGAAGCCACAGCATCTTCAAAGAAATATTAAGTACTGGCATCTCTCCTCATGCAAGCATGCTTCTTTACAGTCCTATCCTGTCTTTGAAGACTTTCTCTCCTTGATTTATACATCCTTTGTCATCTTCTCCCCTGTTAATCAAGTGCTACTGTAGCTCTTCATGGTTATCTTTTAGTTGCTTCATAAGCACTAGAAGAGGGAAAAGATTTAAAATACTATCTAAAGTATCATTGATGGCACGTGAGGCAGTGCCCCTTGAAATGAACAAGACTGGCCATGGTTGAGAGCTACTGTCTTTCATTAGAACCTTATGGAAAGCTCTCCATAGCTGAAATCCTTGTTTGCAACCGGAGTCATTACTGACTGCAAACTGCAGCGTAGTTATTGTGCTTTGAGTTGCTCTGTGTCAGCCATGCCAAAGTAACTGTCCTCGTGCTCACACACAGCATATATGAGGCACTATTACTTATTTTGAGCTGTTATCATCTAGAGAATCCTGATTGCTGAGATTTGTTTTGCTTTTCTTGATAGAGAATGAGCAGGATAGGATTCACACCAGTCTGTTCACCCTGTGCCACTCCACGTGGCTACATTCCTCGCTGTTGATGAGAAGCTGCCACAAATAAGTTGGTGCACTCATCCATTTCCTCTGGCATGCTGTGGAGAAAAGAAGCGTGTACAAAGGTAGGATGGCCGTGACATACAGCTCCGTGAGATGCTGCTTCTGGAAAAGGGGATGGGGAAGGTGTGAGGGGTGAACCTACACCCTAGAAAAGTGACCATGAAAAAGAGGTGTTGTCACAAACCCAAAACACAGCACTATATGTGCTGCTATGAAGACAACTAGCTCTCTCCCAGCCAGACCCAGTACACAGACCAAGGATGTTCAGTTCACAAGGAAAATAAATAAATAGCTGGTTCCCCTACCACCACACTAAGCCTTTCTGCAGCCAGCCTTACAAGCGTCCCTGGGAGATCCCCAAACCAACCTGGCAGTTTTCTCCAGCATCTGTGGCCGGACATCTTCTGCAGGCCAAATTCTGCCCTAATTGGTGACACCTGTAACAAACACTTAGCAGTGGGGCTTGGGTGGGACTGATTTCCTCCTCATGTTTCCTTAGGGCCATGGGTAGGCAAACAGCAACATCCCTCTGCAATGTGGCCTCAATTAATTGGCAATCTGGAAAAAAGAAAAGGGGGGGGGAGAGATTTCTTGTCATGGCAGTTTGATACCATGACGTTTAACAGAGAGCAGATCTGTGCTGTAAAAATAAAAATCTTAACGCAGCTCTTCAGTAATTGGAATCATTTTTTTTCTTTTTCTTTTTTTTTTTCTCTGCCTCTTACAACACAGAATGCCTTATGGGGGAAAACCATTAAAAATACTAAGCATATGTAAATTTTTGAGCTGGAATCCTCTGTTTGCAGTTAGATGTATAAGTCAAACCTGAAAATAAACCACTTAAAAAATAAATCCTGTAGGAAAGACAAAACAAATGTAGAGCAGCCACTGTCAGAGCAAATAGTTTGGCTGTTATTCATATCCTTGAACACCTGATGTTTCCTGTTCATTTCAGTCAGGCCTGCCCTCCAACAGATTTCAGTATAAGCAGAAAGATGATCCACATAATATGAGCACTGCTAGCTGTGCGTGGAAGCACTCTTCATGGCTTTTTCTCCCTCAGCATTTTAAAGGTACCATAGACTAGTTAATATCCTGGAGCTCTTCCTTCAGTATTAATTACTACATTTTTTCATATGGTTCAGTGTGTCCATTGCAGGGGAATTAGGCAAGGCTGGGTGGACTGCAAACCAAGATCAGGTGATGGTTATCTCCTTTGCCTCTTTCTTACTTTTCACTAGTATGTTCTACAGTTATTCAGCTGCATCAAAGCATCTTCCTAACTTCTCCAAATCCAAGAGCAGCTTGCACCAAGCATGGCTTCACTTTCTTCACCTGTGGCTTTATTACACAGGTGTGCCTAAAGATATGTTGCTGAAGTCATATCACTGCTAAGTTATGGTTCAGGGAAACATCTCTTTCTGCCTGTGGTGGGTTTGCATTTGTTCCTGCAAAGATCTCAAGAGCTGGAGAAGTAGCTTAAGGACTGGATGCGAGTTCAAGGGTGAAGAGACCTTTCAGAAGAAAAAAAGCACCATGAAGTCAAGTCTGGAAGGTGAGTAATTTGAGTTCTTTGTGTGTTCCTCTGCTGTTGTTTGAGACCATCTTTCTGTGAAGTGTTATGAAGAGGGCTTGCTATTTCTCTGGGATGTAAATGAGGTTTGTTGGAGGAACTATGTATCAGAAGTTTCAATTGTGATGTCAGTGAGGCAGGGTGAGGGAAGGGAGTTAGACTTTTTTCTTTGATTGATTGATCCCTTTAGAACGCAGTATGGGCTGATTTATTTGTCTGAACTGATATCATCGGTATTCTATTTACCTACAGAAAAACTGCAGCTGAAGCTGCCACAGGTGTAAGAAAATCTTTTCTATTTTAAGCACCTGCCCATCAGTTGTCTTATCTTAAATTCATTTCACGTAGAGAGATCAATAAGTGACACCTTTTTGTAACTATCAAACTGGATTTGGACAAAGGATGTTGACATAAGACTCACTGTCTCTGCCTTCATGCCTAAATCACAGACACTGCCTCTCTCTGCACGTGATTTAAGGAAATAGAGTCTTGCCCTCAAATATAAAATATTTTTTAGAAGGAATACCTTAAAGCTTAGATAACAGCTGCTCTTTCTTTTGTATGTGAGAAATGTGCATATCAACAGGAGGAAGCAGTTAAAATGACTCTTGCCATATAGAGATACTGCCCTATAGTCTTTTTTATAACTGTTTTTAAAACAGGTTGGTAAGCCCAACTAGGCTACCAATGAAAAATTAGTGTAGCGCAGGCTTCTCTCTTCACCTCACCTTGCTTTTGACAGCCTGATGATGGGACTGTACACAAATACTACTTAAACTGCAGAAGAAATACCACCATTTCCTGAACAGGGTATGGAGAATGCAAATGTTAGTCTAGGGTGACGAGCCAGTGTTTGCTAATTAAATTTTACCTGTGCATGGTGTATTTGAAACTCTTTGGTTTATGTTGTAGGTGGAAGACTAGACATGGGTGAGTTGCTTAAGATAAAAATAAAAAACAGAGCCAATACAGTGTTGCTCTCTTCTTCAAGCTCAATTAAAAGTACTTACCATCCTTTAAAAACTTAAAGTCAGGGAATGGTGAGATTACAGTTTGCATGTTCTTACACATTCCCTCCTCTTGGCATGCAAGTGAGTTGCCAGTCATTACAGAATGTGCTTTGGCAGTCTCTTTCTGACAGTACTGTGTGGGAGGTGTAAGAAGAAACAGGGAGTTTGCTCTCTGCCATAACTATTCTGTCAGGAAGGGATTTTGAGGTGGAGTTGCTTTCTGTGAACTAAGCATTTGGGGTCATCGGAGATTTCCAAAGGATGGAATTGCTAAAGTTATAAAAAGACTTTTTAATTTTTATATTTTTGCTATTGGAACAGTCATCTGATGTGAACAGAAATGTATGTCAGGTCTAACCTCTCTTCTACTGAATCCCAGCCTCCTGGGACCAAGTCCACCACTTGGTTGCCTCAGTAGGTTTTCCTGATTTGTGCATTTCCCCCCCCCGGTGTCACAGCAGAGCTTTGGCTGTCTTCTGCCTCTCCTCTCCTGGCTGGTTGCAGCACAGACTGAGAGATCGCAAACACGCTTCCCGTAGTTTAAAAAACAAACACCTGATTTGATCTTACCAGAGTCTGCTCTGTCCAAGCTTGCACAAGGTTTGTTCACGTTCCATTTCAGGCCAGCAAGAAAGACAAACCCCATAACCCTGCCCTGGTTTCCATCAGCAGGTAAAGCTTTAGCATGGGGTGATACCACTTTCCATTTCTCTTTGCTTCCTTCCCACCAGGAAGGCAACAGCCATGGCCAGTTGCATAATCCCAGAGCACGGCCCAAACCCTTTTTTGGATAAAGCCAGGAGTCTTCTCTATGATCTCTTTTCAGCAGTTTTGTCTCTTTTCACTAATCCCACTGAGGGTAGACAGCAGCGCAGCGATGCGATGTAATTGTTGTTGGTGTAATGGTAAGCACGCTGCCTGGTGATTATATTGCTCAGCTTTCCCTATGTTCACCTTGAGTGGAGAGGAGGGGAAAAAAAGAAAAGAAAAAGGATAGACTAATGTGAGTCACAAGAGGCAGGAGGAAGGAAGGCTTTCAGAGAGGCAATGTGCAAACCAATTTCCTGGAAAAGAGTGCTCTGTGTGCAAGATCTTGAAACTGTGAAGGTTTTAAAGGGCATGGTCACAGTCCTGCTGTCGAGGAGCTGTTGAACTGTGGCAGACTGCAGCCAGGTTGCAGTCGAAAGAAAGCGTGAGTCTTGTTTCGAGCTGGTGTGAAATTAAAAGCCAAAGGCCAGGACTGTTTCACTAACTTAAAAAAAGAATGAATGAAGGGGAATTTAAATGCAAGAAAGCCTGATATTGATGAAATAAGGATTAGTCCAAAATCTAGCCATTTTAGGAGAGGCAGATTTTTCTGAGCCTTTTAATTTGGTCGCCTCTCCTATTTAGTTTCTTCAGTTTAGTCACAGTCAAATAGACTTATTAGCAGATTACCAGCACAATAATATATATGTTGTTAAGGCTTTTTTTTTTTTTTTTGAGCATTGTTTTTTGCTGTTGTTAGTTTGTTTGTTTTGTATTGTTTTTATTTTTACTTTGGAAACCCCACAATCTAGCCATTGGTTTAAGGAAACTGAAGCAAAATTAACCTGGGTCTGTCTTCCATTTTACTTTGGAATCAAATTTGAGTTGAAGAATAGCTTATGTCCTCAGACTCCTGTGCTTTAAGTGAATGAACACCTTGGGAAGGGCTTATCTTTGGCAATCTGCCACCTTCCTACTGTTGTGAAGTGATAGGTGCTTGTTTAATTTATTCTGTAGTGCTATCCAAGACAGGCATGCACAGAGAGTCAGTTGCTCCCCTGCACAGGGGATACCATAACACCTGAACTTCATTCTTCTCATAGCTCAAAAACAAATGCCGTTCACCTGGTTTTACTGGGGTGAAGACAGGGGTGAGTGAAAACAAACAGGTGGATGTAGGTACACGAATCTGTGTCAGGGAAGGCAAGAAAGCCAGAATACATTTTTCTCAGACTTGAGCCCAGATGTTGGAGATGTTATCAGACCTTTACTATCATAGTAGGTGGGACTACTTTTGTAGTATTACTTCTACCTGAGCAGCACCTGGTGTGCTGTTCATTCACTCCTTGAGTTATAGCTTTCTAGCTTTAACACTTCAGAGCCACTCTTGTTCCTCAAACAGCTACTTTTTTGTTTATTTTAAGGCTCACCATCCTATTTGGTCACCTCCCCCTTTGCTCCCAGGTGACTTCTGAACCTTCCCCAGCTGTGATTAGTCTTTCTCTTCCTGAGATGCCTGTCCTGGGGCTGCACAAGTTTGCCCGGCCTACAGGGTATCACTCTGGTCCTTCCAAATCCCGGGGGGGGGAGGGTATTTCCTGTGATGCATCCACCACATTGGCCTCTCCACGTTTCCTCTGGGCTCCTCCCTGCCTTTACACTTGCAGTGCCCCTTTGAGGCAAAATGTCTTGTGTTTCACCCTCTAGCTAATGATTGATCTACATGCAAACCAGGTTAAAGTGACCTCTAAATGAAAGGACTTGTTTGCAACATCCAAAATGGAGAACCTAAGGACAAATATTTATAAAAAGACAGTTTTGAGGAAATTGTCACAAATCTACTAACACTGAATCTAAAAAGTCATCCTTCATTTTCCTGTTCCCAGCTACCTCATATAGACACTTTCCCAACTCAGGTCTCCAGCTGGTATGTGTTTTTGTGCCCTGGGCTCCAGGCTGCATCTGCTGGAGATGCATTTTTTCCAGCAAAACTGACTCACTCCCGTGGCCAGCCTTCTCTTGTGGAATCAGGCACAGGCTTATTTTTGATCTAGTTTTTAGCCTTCCAAAACATATTTCCTTCTGATCCTTCAGGAGGATGTGTTCCCACTAAACAAAGGCTTGCTTTCCTTCCTGTAGAGAGTTGGGAGAGTATTTCAGTAGCAGATAATTTCCTATGTCTGGTATTTAACTAGCTTTTTTAACGGTTCCTGGAGTTACCAAGGAGTAATGCCTCCATTTTCCTCAGCTGACATCCCAGACATATCAGCATTAACCTTTCGATGTGAAATGTCACTACGTGCTCAAAAATTCACCATGACACTTGTCTAAACCTCTAAATTGGAAAAATACATGTAGATTGTTACTAACTCCTGAGATTGGACACAATGGTAATCAACTGATTTAGGCTGACTATTGGCCGATACTTCTGAGGGGGTGATGTTGGGCTTTACAGAAGTATTAGGACTGAGACTTGGGTTTTATCAGATGAAATGCAGAAGACTGACTTTCAAAACTGACATTGTCTAATAAGGAGTAAGTCTTGAGTCTTCCTGTGTAGTTTTTAAAACTTAAGGCTCTTCTGGGAAGGATCTTTGTCTCTCTCAGCTGTTATAATACTACACAGAGTAAGAAAAAGTCAGTTGTGCAGTTAATTTGAACAAGCTGGAGTTTTATAGAACAAAATGAAACTCTGTCCAGAAGCCGTTGTAGCCTAGAGAACTGCTGGCTGTGGCTGACCATTTTACAAGGCTGTTTTATTAAGTCATTTTGCAAATTTAATTTAAGGTTGTTTTGCTGCAACCAGATGCTCTTCAAAGAGAATAGCACTTTGTTTAGATATTTGCAGAGATTTAATATGTACAGAGCTGGGCATGCTGACTACACTGGGGTTTGTTTGAATAGTCTTCTGTGTGAAGATGCTGCTGTGGCCTTCCTCTCATTTGCACAGAGCTTGCCTCCCACGCTTTCTCCCTGCTCTTTAAGTTAGAATAAAAAATACAGAGGTACTGGAAAGACTGTCATTTTTTAAACCACTCCCTTGGTCTTTTGAATGATCATGTTCCACTATTAATAACAGTTCATAGCTTTTTGACTAACTTGACATGCTTTGGAAAGCGCTCAAAGAAAGTATTACCATGTAAGTGGGCTAAGTGTGGCTGCTGTGGACGTCTGCTAAAAAGTGGCTCTGCTGAAACATTGCAGGGAATGCAGGTAATTTAGATGGGTATTTATGCATATGTAAGTATAAGCTCAAGTAGCCTGTCTTCATTCTCACTTCCAGCTTGAGTTCAAGTGGCATGAGTGCCTATCCACGAATATTTGAGGACTGTGAATTTTAATTGTTTTTCAGCTAGTTGATGTAGTGAATACTAGTTGTGCTCAGTAGGATTTGTGATCATTCCACTTAAAGTGAAGACAATGCAATATTATAAGCAGGAAAATTTGCAGCTAGATGCTCTACAGTAAAATATGATTCTGTAGCTTCTAAAAGCTGGAATACTTAAATATATATATATAAACCTACGACCAAAAAAAAAAATCATAAATCTGTTTTCTCTGAAATTGTTCAAACCTTATTCATTGACATTGAGGCCAGAAAAGAGATGAAACTGAAAAACTCATCTTCTCACAGTAAGAGTACAGTGCTAGGCTATCAATGTATCTTTCTATTGTAACGATCTTTCTGTTCTGTTGTCGCAATTTTTGCATGGATTCATCTCTCTCTATGGTTTCTACTGGTGAAGTACCCATGCAACTGCTGTTAGTTATTTCTGGAGTCACAGTCTGGGGCTGCGTATCAGTTTAGCAGGGCATCAATACGTGTTGAAAAGTACTCAGATCTCATTGCTACTTTGTAATTCCATGACGCTTTCAAACGTATTTCTGCAAAAGAACACGTCCTCACTGTGGGCTATTATGACATCTTAACGGCCAGCTTTTCTGTTTTTGAGAAATATCTGTGATCTATGTTCACTAGCATTTAGTAATCACCAAATGATCCCTTCCATCTAGCACACTTGCTTGCTATGTGATCTAAGCAATGGAAAGTAAAAGGAATTGAGTGTGTGTGCATGTGTGTAGCCTGTCCTCAAGGATTCTTTCTATAAAAGTGTTGTGCAGTCACAGGTTAATAACAAGACACTGAGATGGGGAACAGTTATAATCGGCTATTTTCATTGAACATAATGATTGGTAGTACTGTTACACATTGTATGATCTTGTACTAGAAAGACAGAGAATTCATGTCTGTACTGTTTAGTGCTGAGAGCTATCCTGATGCTGCAAATCTTGCAAAAGACGACATACCACTTGTATCAGGGTCAAATTCAAAGGACAGATCCAGCCCTTTGCCAGACAACTTATTGGCATAGATGAGCTGCTTTCAGTCTCTGCTCAGAAGCAAAGCTGACAATTTCAAAGTGTTTCTCTCAGAGATCCCCTTCAAGGCTAATACTGGCAGCAGTTTTGAGCTAGCAGATTTCAGGGCAGATTAGTTCAACTTGAAAAAGACTCGGAGAAAACTTGGCTGGCCCAAGCTATTCTAGTGAGCTTCTGAGACAAATGTAGTTATCTGTTCTTGGTTCTCCTGGGACACATCATTTCTTCTAATCAAGCAGCTGCAAAGCAGATGATATAGCACTCATGAGTTGTAATCTCTGCTTACTCATTAGGTGTTCTTCAAGAAGCTGATTTAGGAGGGCATGCGTAATATTTTCATGGTGTGTGCTGGCTGCCCCTTCATTTCCAGGCATGCAATTTTAAGTGTGAATTTAGATCTGGAAAGTAAGGCTCTGCCCATCTCAAATAACTCCCTGCCCTCCCTCCCTGTGCTGTGTTGCCACTGCTCGCATTAGCAATGTAGCTTAAGCATTCACTGTAGGAGAGAGGGAAAAGGCAGACTAGCAATCCTCTGAAAATTCCTCAACTTCTAATCCTGGTTTCAAACCAGCATGTCCTAATGACAAAGTCCCTTGTTTCAAGAAAAGGGACTTTTTCATCATTTGCTTATATAGTAATTGTTTTCGTATGTGCTGTTTCAGACCTTGTTGGATTGAGGCAGCCTGAACATTTTAGTGAAGCACAGAGTAATCTGTGGTTGCTAAAAACAGTACCTGTGGATGTACTTTGGCTATACCTAATCCTTTGGCAATTACCAAGGGAATGAAAGTAGACCTTAGCCTGGGGCAGAGATGATAAGAGAGTAGGGAAATGTGTAACCCTGCCTAATGAAAAGGGAGATTATTTTCTTACTTGTAGGAAAATGATTTCCTTAGTCCACAAAAGTATAGTGACTCTGGTTAAATTATTTGTATACTTAACAAAAGGTAATTGTCTCAAGTGACATGAGTAAAAGCATGCTGCTTTGTTTGTTTTTTCCTCCTTAGTTTTCCTATGGTAACTGTTTACAAAGACTTTTCCTCATTTCTGTAACCATTTTTAAAGTCATAACTAAAAGTCAGTACATGTAGCTTTGGTATAATGTAATGGTAGCTGCCTTCTGAGGTACTGTAGCAAAAATCATACTGCATCCTCTGAATGGTGTAATCTGGGGGGAGGTATCAGGCCCATACCATTAGAAAGCTTGTGGAAGATTTGTCAGCACAGGGCTTCCTTTCTGAACTCCACACCAAAGGTAACGCTACAAATGCTGGAGCACAGACAGCGAGAGGAAGTAGCACTTGATAGTGTTCTGTGCAAGGCTCATCCGAATCATGTTTGTTATCACAGAGAAGATTCCTTTTAAAATTCATTGTTCCAAATAACTGCCTTATAAGTTATTTTGCAGTGGTGAACAGCCACCACCAAGCACCATGGTTGTCTTTTTAGCCACTTTCTTCTTATGGTTGTTTTCATGTCCTTAGACACTTCTATCTGCATTTTGAGGATTCCAGACTGTCTGCTTTCTTATGGCACCTTGCACAATCAGGCCTTGGATTTATGATAATAATATTGACAGCAATTGTAAAGATGTTTTTTAAGCCTTCCCTGAACTAGCTCCCCGCTGTACAGCAGCTTTCAATCACAGCCAGGACATAGTGGAATTACTCAGACAGAATCTCGCATGCTTATTCAGTCCTGCCAAGGAGACGGTGACTGGCATGAAATCAGCTTAGCAGTGGCTGTGTGGCTGGGAGTAAGTGGCTGAATAGGAAGTGTCACTCTAAGCTGACTATCCAATAATGCCAGGTAGGTAAAGAAGGTTGAAGTGCACCAGTTTGGCCCTTGTCCTTCTAACCTACCCCTGCCTGGACTGACAATGACATAGGGAAAGCCTTCTCCCTGTGGGAGATGGTGGTAAGTTTGCATTACTGGGCTTGGTGAGTATTTGTTTCACCCCTAAATTAGCCTGCAATGAGCCTGCCTATTGCTGTTGCAGAGCAGGAAAAATAGACTCCACAGGTCTGATATCATATTGTGTGCTTGAAATATAGATTTCTTCCCCGGTTGTTGGGGCAGAAAAGTAATTACTGATGTTTGTTGCTTTTTTTTTTTTTTTTTTTTTTCAAGGTGATAGTCGCATACAAAGAATTCTTACCTCTTCTTTCCTGACTGAACTTACCAACTGACAATAATTTTATATCTCTACGTTCTAGCTACTCATCTCATTGCTTCCTATGGATGAAGCAAAACACTAATAATTTATTTTTCATTTTACATGGAGTGGTTATGGCAATGCACCTGCCTTGGGTGGGTGGTTTGTATATCTAATCAACCAACACAAAATCACTTTGAACGCAGTTTGTTTTTGCTGGCACTGAAGATTACAGCAGCAGGGATAGATTAGATAAACATTTTGCCTCAGCTATTTTGGTTTAAGTTTAAGACAACAGGGGATCAAGTGCAAAGCAAGTACGTAACAATAGTGCGATATAAGCTCAAAAGGTTTATGCATTAAAATTGTTTGAGACCAGGTTCAATCATAAGAATTATCATAGTGATGAAGTAGTGTGTAGATCTTTCTTTGAAAACCAGATGCCACTTGTTCAGTTTGTAGAAAACATTAAGGTCATAAAATAAATGGTTCTTTCTCATTACCTCTCTATACTGTTACTTGGTTGTTCTTCTGAGCTTAAAGAAAAGTGTTTCTTGGAACTTATCCCACGTTCAGCATTTGTAACATGGGTTATGTATAGGTTACTTGGGTCATACAACTACTGCTACTTGCTCTGCTTGAAATGTTTTTCTGGTTGAAATGTCTTTCTCCTTAAACAAAAACCCATGTAGCATTAGTCTTTTCTCTTATTACTGAAGAGATGGATTTTCTGAATTTTCCTGTCACGTCAGACAACACTTGAAACTTCCATCTGGTTCTCTAACAAAGCAAGGCTCCTACAACCATGTGGTCCAGTTATGCATATGTTTATCCCCTAAGTCTAGCCACAGTAACTTTTTAACCTGTGGGCTGTTTCTAGTTCAACTTGACAGAGTGGCAGAAATCACAAAGGTAATTTGGTACTTCTAAGCTTGGTAAAGATTAGGGATCCAAGTAGCTGAGGGAACAGGGGAGTGCTCTGACCGAGGAAGGGGCTGCAGCACAATTCAGATCTGACTTGGCCCTTGGGTACCCGCCATGGGACAGACAACCTATAATTGTCACAGCTGGGGAAGACCTGCTGGAGGAAGTAATCCACCATGACATATCCTGATTTCTGTCTTTCTGGGGACCTTAGAGAGATGTCATGCTCATGCCACTCAGAAAAGGACTGGCAACTCAGCTGCCTGGCAGATGTTCTCCTGCATCCATCCAGCTAATGTCCATACAGATAGAGATCTGACTCCAGCTTTGTGTGACCTCTCTCTCGCCACCCATTCTTCCTGTCCTCCAGGACTTCTATGCTGTTGCTGGCCTTGGGGAGCCGTGTGTTGTGGGTGTGGTGTTTTTTGTTTTTTGTTTGTTTTGTTTTTTCCTCCAAAAGTTGGAGTATTGAGAAACTAGCTAGAGGTACTGCAGCCTTTACAGAGCACCAGGGCAAGAATCCATTCCCATTCAGCTACTCAGACATAAAGCTTCAGGGCATTGAAAGTAATTGCTCTACTTTGCATGAGTTGCATAGATCCTGTGTCCTGAGGCCTATATTTCCACCCCCATAGCCAGCAGAGCTGTACTTGAAATTTATTTTAGGCATGTTCTTTGGATTTGCCATCAATAAGATACTGCATGTGTGTCAGTGCTGTGTGGAAAAACAAGGAGAGAGAACCTGTAGGTGGTAACATGAAGATGTGTGGGGAAAGGCAGTAAAGAAGGGTCCAGAGTTACTTATGTTGAAGGGCTGAAACACTACATGAAGCTAAATAAGGGGAGTAAACTCAGAGGGTAAATATTATCTTTCAAAATTCTTAAAATCCTTCTTCTGCATTTTATTTATATTCAAATGCCTGTGAAAACCATTTGCTCATTGTCATGAGTGGCATGTATTTTGATAACATGAAATAAACACCTCATCTTCCACCGCTACTCATGCGTGCACAATTCTTCCCATTTAATTCAGCAAGACTAATTATCTGAATTAGTGACATTAGCTTGAAGCTACAGCTTTGCAGATTGTAGCTCTGGCTTTCTGAACAACTTCTTTAAAGGAATTAGTCATGTCTGAGTACAACAGAACTGTCAAATTGCATCCCCTGGCTTCGTTTGACATTTGGTCACAAAGCCAGCCTTATGCAAGACCGTCCTCATGGCAATAGACTTAAGGCAGTGGTTAGTCTAATTTTATTGCTCTGACAACCATAAAATGGCTCATAAAGATTGGGCAGTTACCTCACCAGCTGGCAGTAAATGAGGTAAGACGCACTTCATTTTACCTTCCACCTCATTGGTGGACTTTGTCGCCCACGCTTCAGGGATGTCTGTTGTCCATTTGCAAATCAGCTCCTAAGTCCCATTTCGGTTTAGCTTACCGTGCAGGCATGAAAACTGTAGCCAATTCTCAGGCAGATCCCAAACCACTGCCTTGGCAGCAGCATCGATTAGAGAGGCAGGGCTGAAAACAACAGCCCTTCAGGAACTGATGCACAGGTGGCTCGGACATGGCTGCCTGCAGAGCAGCAATATCTCTGGGACCAGCAAGGTGCACAGCCGGAGGAGGCGTATACTTTTATTTTTTAAACTTTACATCCGTTTAAAATAAAAGGCAATATGTACCCTTGCTATCCTCCCTTTTGCTAAAAAGCCAAAAAGCTTCGGTTACTATCATACCTGTGCTGTTACTGAGGAAAACAGTGAGAGGTTAAGGGTCTGCATCACTCGCTTACCCAAGGTTGAGCAGCCCAGGGGAAGAAGGGGAGCAGAAGGGCCAGGCAGTGGCTCTGTATTTAACTAGTGGGGTCTTTTAGTCTACGCATCATTTGTCGTCCCTTATCTTTGAATGAACTGTTCGTAATTAAGTAGCATGACTGAAGATGTGAAATTCTACATGGCAGATACTGAACTTAACCCTCATTTATCTCTTTCAAGTGCTTAATGAATTTTCCATTTCAGCTAATGAATAATGGCAAATTTCAGGCCCATTGTCCTATGCAGGGAAATTAATAATGTCCTAAGGATAGTTTTATACCTAGTAGTGTGATAGAGATTGCTGAAATGTCAGAATATGCCTTCCTTTTTTAGACGATCCAACATTATCTTCACATTCATTCCAATCAGCATACAGTACACATTCAAAAAGAACCTCAGACCCACAACACCCAGAACCTGCTCTCTGGAGATAAAAGTGAGAGGAAAAAATGCCCTCCTTCATATACCCTGCTCTTAAGGTTATCACACATCTTAGTTTCCTCCACAGGTCCTCTTTTTCCATGCAGAAATTTTGACCAGGGTTGAAAGGCTTTCATTCCTATGAATATATTAATAACACATAAAAGAAATATGGGAGCCCACCCCTTTCTTCAAAGATGTCTTGAAATAAGTTTGGTTAATGGATAAGAATGAGGAAACTTGCAGACTCGAGAACATTACATAAAAAAACTTTTGTCATCACCCTTTTATTAGAAAATGAGTTGTGAATAAATGTTTCCACCAGCTTCTCTTTTCATGGAGTAAGAAAAAACAGCTTATACAGGTAGCTCTACTGTCAGTCATTTTTGGCTTTCAAGACCAAGTACAGAAGTTTAAATGTGGAAAGAAAAGCATACACAATATGGGTGTATACTAGAACACCTATTAATTTAACCCCAATACTTGAAAAAATTGGAAATACACTTGAAGTATAGGAAGTATCCTTTTCCTATTAGCCAAATCTGGAGCACATATACTCAACTTCCTACCCACCACTAGTGACTAATTTCCATTTCTTAATTTCCTCTCAGAAATGTAGCCAAAGTAAAATACTGAGAAATAAAAAAATGTTTTTTTTTTTTATTACAGAAGCAGGCATGTGTATTTAAAACAGTTTTTTTTTTTTGACTAAATAATTGTTTTACATGGAAACAAAGTTGTTTCTTTTGTTTGTTTTAAACCTAATTGCTAAAAGTTAATGGCTGCCTTGTCTTCATCTCTTTATTCAACTTACTATGACTTACATGTCACTTCTACTAATGAATATAAAGTAGATGGCATTGAGAGACTGTGTGTGTTAATTGTGGTTTTACAGTGGAATGAAATAAAGGAATTTGTGGCAAATAGATAACATGCCATGTTCTAATATTGCCAGATACAAGATGTGTAGGATTTAATTGTTCATCCTTGTCTGTTGCTGGAGGTGAGTCCCAGACTGCTGTAGCATGTCCATGTAAGATCTGATCTTGTCACTAGAAAAGAGGGAATAAATTGCTTTTAGAAAATAAGTCTACAAAATTATTTAAACATCCTGTCAGCAACTTCAGTCTTCACGTTTGCCACCTTTTGCAAATATTTGCTTTTGAAAGTATGGCCCCTGAACCAGATTTCCACATATGCTGTATAGGCTTGCTTTTCTTGGCTGCCTCAGAAATACCAATAATCATGAACAGTTAGGTCAAAAATTGTTGTTTTGTTATTCGCAATGTTTTTCAAAACTTCTAGCTGTGTTTGTTTTACTGTATGCCTTCATAAAAGTTCTGGATGTTAATTTCTACCATGCTAGCATTGTGAAGTCTATTTCAGTCTAGGAGTTAACTATCCTCCCTTTGAAATCATAAATGTGCTTCACTGGGAGTACCTGCAAATGTGTTTCTGTAAACTAGTTATAATCCTGTCATATGGCAATCATAAGCATTATCATTCTGGAGGAATAATTCATCTTGTATGTCTGACAGCTGTCAGGATCACAGCCTTCAGACACATTGATTGGACAACCAATAATTAGAGGTAGTTAAGCATTTTCTGTCTGAATAATTTTTCTGATGGAAAAGACAGGTTTGGGGGTTTGTTTTGTTTTGCATTCCCCTCTCCCTCCACCCTTTCCCTTTCCTATCTCTCCAGGAAAACCAAGTGACTTCAGGTAATTTCACATTTGTGATAAGACAGAAGTGACTGCTGACAGCCAAGCACACTGCTGCCCATATCAGTTTTGGAAGTTGAGAGAATATCCTGGTGCTTCCTTTCAGTTGCCCAAGGATGCCAGCTGAAGGCTTGACAGGGAAACTGCGACTTTTGGCTATTTTTCTACTTTGCTTCTGCTCTGCCTTTCAGGTGGAAAAGTCCTATAAAGGTCAATCTGAGACACTCCAAATGAAATTATCTTATAAAAAGTACTTTCCAAAAAAATCACGCTTCAAAATGAAACTCTTTGCTCACTTTCAAAATGAAAGCTACTTTTAAAATATATTTAATTCAAAGTACATTAAGAGAAGAAGTTTACACATTTTCCTATTGGTGGTTACCGTTAGACTAATCAGATTGCTATTTCTTGGCAACTTTTTTAAGCACTGAAACCTACTCCTGTCCTTTTCTGAGGAGTGAAGTACCTTTTTCCTGGGAAGTGTTTCCCAGGAATAACGTGTATTCTGCATTATGTTTACCAAACTGAGTTAATTAGCAATTGTTCCTTAAGTTTGACAAAACTATGTCCCAAGAATGTGTACGTTTTAGCAGAGTCCTAAAAATTCGTCTATGATGATCTGAGACACTTTATTCATGTGTTTGTGTGCTGATCTATACATACTGGTTTTGTCAACTACTATGTCTCATTCTCTGTTTTGTTCAGCTAAGATTTTATTCTTCATTGAATGCAGTTTTGTTACTGAAATAAGTGTGTATATTGTCTCTTTTCTTTCAGTTTTCTACTGAGGAATTGCTTTCCATCTGCATAGTAAATCCAATCCTATATAAGATATATTGCTGTAGTTTAGCTTTTGTGGACTTTCAAAAAGATGTATATTCTTTAAGACTTCAATGAATTCCTCCAAAGCGTCCCTTTTTTTTTTTTTTTTAAAGAGCTTACAACAATAAAATGATCACATTTAAATAACTATAAAACTGAAACTGTAAAAACAAATTTTTAATTTTTCAGGATGTCTCTTATAATCCAGTTTGTTAATGTGTACAATTATGCTGCTAGGACCCAATTGCCAGCATTCTTGTATTGGACAGTTTTACTTAAGTACACATATGGATCGTGAGTCTATGAAACACTGTTGAGAAAACCCATCATACCTGGCAATCAACGGATCAAAGGCAAAAGATCCCAAGTCCATGTAGTACTGTGCTGTCTCTCTCAAAGCTGTCCATGATTGACTAACCTGAAGTAGATCAAAACAGAAAAATAGTATTCTGAGCTTTGATACTGATTAAATATTGTGTGACTGTTGAGCAACCTTGCCTGCATTGATAAATCAGACAGATTTCCTTCCTTGCCCCAAAAGGTTCCTGTTACGTGCCAGTCCCAGACATGTACTTCGGATTTTTTTGTTGTTGTTGTTTGTTTTGTTTTGTTTTCAATAGATGCTGCAAGATGATGGAAGAAATACCTGTTCAATCACAGTGTTTCCCCATGTATTGTGGCTGCTGCTTGGGTCCCAGTAGTTCTCAGAATATGGTATGTGTCGTTTAAGTCGTATAAATTGATTTGCTGATTCTTCTGTCAGAAATGGTATTCCAAGGACATCTGAAATGGAAGCTGAGCAATACTTATAATATCAGAAAGATATCTTAGAATGTGCACTTAAAAAGGAATCCAAGGAACATTTCTTTATGAAGAAGTTTATTTAAAAGAAATAAAAGATGGTCCTCCCTTAAACATTCTGAAAGATTTTTTTTAAGCCTGAAATTAATAAAACCATGCTTATAAATCATTATCGTGCTGTTGAATCCAAAGTGGATAAATTTGCAATCAAATTAAAGTACTACTTTATTTTTAATACCAGATTTTGTGACAGGAAAAGTTTAGACTGGAATTGCACTAGTCTCAGGTGTGCTGAGAAACCTGAAGTTTAAAAACAAACAAACAAACAAAAAAAACACTAAGATTACCTATGAATTTAACTAAACTTCCTAAACCTCCTGATTTAGATATATTTATTCTCATTAGTAGCAGCATAGAAATTACATGAATATTATTCTGTGAGCAAAAGATGTTGCATTTCTAATCTTGTTATCGCATTGTTTTAGAGAGCTTCTAAGGTCATCCCAGATGCAGAACTTCTTGCAGATCTTCTTGAAATGACAACTCTGTCCAAGAGAAAAAGGCTGAATTCCTCATTAACTTCATATGAAAGGTCCTGGTACAGGAAAAGGCTTTTCTTTTTAGTCTCCCGTGTTTGAGACTTAAATTCATTTGGGGCTATACTACTCTGAAATAGCACTTCAGTCTGAAATATCTGAGTTTAAACTTAGTCAGCAGCTCATTAAAAATCATACAAGTTAGTCAAACTGAGGCCAGGGTCAGTAAATAACTGTGCTCGAATTTAGTCGAGTGGGTTTAAATGGACACTTGAGGATGCCCTGCACATACTTGGTACAGATGGGCCAAGAACGTGTGCTCTTGTAGATTGTATCTTACAATGGGAGTTCTGCAGGGCAAACTACTACCTCACTGACCACTCTCCAATGCCCTTATTCATGATATTCTCAGATTTCCCCCTAGAAATTAAAACATTTGCTTTCATGCACAATGTTGTTGTGGTTTGACCCGGCAGGCAGATAAGCACCACACAGCTGTTTGCTCCCCCTCCCCTCAGTGGGATGGGGGAGAGAATTGCAAAGGAAAAAAAGTAAAAGCTCATGGGTTGAGATAAAGACAGTTTAATAGGACAGAAAAGGAAGGGAAATAATAATGATGATGATGATAATAATAGAATGTACAAAACAAGTGATGCACAATACAATTGCTCACCACCCGCTGACCGATGCCCAGCCCATCCACGAGCAGTGGTCCCCCCACCCCTGCCAGCCATCCCATATTAATTTTTTAGCATGACGTCATATGGTATGGAATATCCCTTTGGCCAGCCTGGGCCAGCTGTTTTGGTTCTGTCCCCTCCCAGCTCCTGGTGCACCCCCAGCCTCCTGCTGGCAGGGCAGCACGAGGAGCTGAAAGGGGCTTGGCTCTGTGTAAGCACTGCTCTGCAACTACTAAAACATCGGTGTGTTATCAGCGTTGTTCTCATCCTGAATTCAAAACACAGCATCATACCAGCTACTAGGAGGAAAATTAACTCTATCCCAGCCAAAACCAGGACAAATGCTCAGCAGTCAGGTCCCTTGATAGCTTTCTTGACCACCTGCAATATGGTCACTCTTTAGTTTTCAAATAGAAAAACGTATGCTGAATGCATATAGGTAGCAGATGTGTGAGGCAGGATATTTGTTGTTTCTTTTCATAGCCAAGAAAAGCTTGAAGAAACATGAGAAAATGTTGATTATACGGTAATGAACAAAAAAGGAAGTGGTTGTTATCTTCTCTCTTAACTATGAAGTACTATAGAAAATTTACTTAGGAAGTAATGAATGTCCGCGTAGTTCTTTTCCACTTCAGTTTAACCAGGTTCCAAGCTACTATAATCAGAAACTAAAGGCAGAAATTTTAGAGGAGGGGGTTTCCAAGGAACACCATCCTTAGAAAGGTGAACAACCACATAGATTAACGAAAGTTCAGATGTACGGTGTGGAGACTCTTGTACGAACTGCCTTAGGAAACTAAGCAATAGCCATTTCTGTACTTTGGAAAACAAATACAATTTTGGCCTGGAGAAGAAAAATTATATTTCTTGCACTTATCCATTAAGCTGCTGCAGTTCTGTTCCAGAGCTGCGCAAGATAAAACTAAGCTCATGCCAAAATTCATTACTTCTCTGGCAATTTACTATTATCCAGTAGAAAATCCATGAGCTGTTAACTTCCCTTTTGTGAATTTGGGGGGTGTTTTGGTATTAAATATTTTGTAAAGTCATGATTACGTTCCTGGACTGAGATAACTGAACTGGGACCAGAAATTGGCTCACTAACAGGCTTCACTTTTGTTTAAATGTGTATATAGTTAGTAAGGGCCATTAAACATTAAATTTTATCACCAATGTGTGCTTTGGCCTTTTGGCTTCATGGTGAGCTACAAAAAAAAAAAATAAAAAAAAATCACTAAGCAGCTCTGCTTTCTGTGTTTTTTTTCCTCACTGCCAGCATCTTCACAGAGTGAACTTGTAGCTGTACTGGTGGGATGGTGAGGTATTGTCTTGGCTCCTGTGGTGCAATGCTGCATTTTAAGGGTAATAACTTCCAATTTTTGACATACAGTCTCCTCTGACTGCACCTGTATCCAATGACAAATGTTACCCTTAACTATACTGAATGTTCACTTTGACTAAAGGGCACCTGCCTGCCCTGAGCATCTTTTGCCCCCATTCACACACAGTTCTTGTTCTTTTCCATATACTGTAAAAGCCATAACAAGAAATAATTACTGTGCTATCTGAAATACTTCCAACTCTAACCTTTTGCAGCTGGGAGACATCTCTGCAGGGCTTGTCCCTAGATGTTGGGGTACTCTGAAGATACATGAGTAATATGGAAGAAAATCAGGTAAGTGATTTTACTTTTTTTTTTTTTTCTTTCTTCCCCTCCCCTAATGACAACTTACTTTACATTCAAGCTAATCCTTCAGGCTTAGCTCATTCTCTCTTTATCCTACTGTAAGAATCGTTATATGTCCCTGAATGGGGCAAGCTTCCTTGAACAGGGCAAACTTCATTCACCTGCAGAATAACTCTGGTGAAACCTTTTCTAATGAAACCAGAAATATCCTAACTGGTCTTAGGCATTTCACTGGAACTGCTCAGAGAGAAAGGGGTGCACATTTGCTTGTGCTCTGGCAGAGCTCAGAGAAAGCAACGTGTGAAAGCCTAAATGTAGGCCTGGGGGCATCAGAACAGATGTCTCTATCCAAGTTACCCCTTTGAATACAGCATATAGTCTTTGGCAAATAACCTCTGTCTTGCCTCAGTTTAAGTTTTTCAGACAGGGTGTAAATTTTTCCCACATTTTGGATGCCTTAGTAAAAGTTTGTGGAAGAGTTCGTTGCTCAGGAAGATGTTTTCTAAACAGAGTATTTCTGAAGGACTTTGCGCTGTGTGTGCAGCTCTCCATCTTGCAGAAGACTAGCACAGAAGCCAGGAGAAGAGTTGCAGAACATCTAGGCATGAGACTAGAGGGAGTTAGGAGCAGGTGGGTAGATAAGAGTTAATGAAATTGCTCACAATGCATAAAAATTGAGTTGGAAAAAAAAGAAGAATTTCAAAATGTGATGAAGCAGTTTCCACTGTTAAAAGCAGTCACATATTCTACATTAACGTTTTCATTCAACACTGTTTTCCCTCTTTTCTCTTAGATAAATGTTATTTGAAAAGCACATTTAGGGGTTAATGGTCCAAAGGGAAAACACAAGGAATGTGTGCAGACGTGAACTATTGCAAGGGCTGTGTCAGCTGTTACCAGCTAGAGTGGTTCCTTTCATCATCTCTAGATTCACTCAGCATTCTTGTATGAAAAGCAAATTATAGAAAAAGTGGCTGTTTTTCACAAACAGATGCAAAACATGATTACTGCCTTCAGCAGGTAGTTTTGTCTGTCCCGTACACCTAAACAGATTGTCCAGTGGGAAAACTATTAGTAATAATTACTGCTATGATGTTTTCCAAGCATCTCATTTAAGTTTAGGGAGAACTGATATAACACCAAACCTGAGAGAGGAGAAATGGTGGTAGACTTTTCTCATCTTTGTCAAAATAGCAACTGTACTTAATCCAGCACTGAATGTCAAAAACGTTGATTAAGGAAAAGGCATATCAAATAGCTTTGAATGCCAACGTAATAAAAAAATAAATAAAGAAAGTATTACAGTATAACAAGTAAATTCTACTTAGATGTATGCAGGTTGGTTTTATAGTTTTAAATTGTTGTGTATTAAAATCTCTTCATACTAGGTTCAAACAGAAGCTTAGCTCTATTTTGCAAGGACAGATTTTTAGAAAGCAAGATATTTAGCTGGGTGCAACTGCTAAATCTTCCTAGGAAGAGCTCTTTTTCAATCAGCTGAATGCATGATGATCCACTTCATCACACAGAGAAATGTGAGCGTGGGATTAAATTTTGACACCTTCGCCTCTTCAGGCACCCATTTAATTGATATGTTTTTTCTTTGAAAGCTGAGCAGTAGGAGCCATTGTGTGCTTAGCAGTCTTTGGGGAGAGCAGGCAAGCCACCATTTGCATGTCTAATGGTAGAGCTAAATGATAAGAAGACAAACCTTTAAACTTGCTTTGGGATAGGATATGCCTCCCTCTCACAGGCAGCCTTTTTATACAGATCAGCAGTAGTGTGTAAGTGGTGAGGAGCAATATCAAGGCTTGGGACCACAATTTATCCCTGGTGTGCATCTACCACAGGGAAAAGTGGTTTGTGTCTGATTTGCTGTGATATTTACAACAAAATTGACAATTTCTTAGCAACACTTCAGTTGCTTTCTGTGAACATTGTCATATAAACCAGTGCTATTTGTCTCTCTCCCTGGTTTTTGAAGACTATTCCAAGTTTCTGACGATGTTAAAACCTATTGCTGAAGTTATTTATATCAATGGAATTTAAATGTCAGAAGTTGGCAACTGCTCTGACTCCCTTCCTTTTAGGCTAATAATTCTTCTTATTATCAGCTTTGGTGATTTGCCTGGTCGAAATGTCACCTCACAGGGGTAAGTCTGCCAATGTTATCAGCACTTTAAGCCAGCACCTGGGCAGAGCTAAACTTCAGCCTTGGACACTTCAACCTTGCTGAGGCTGCTGATGCTGACGTGTTAGGAACTTTGAAAAGGTAAATCTAATGTTGCAGCTCTGGTGTGTTTCTTAAAGTTAGGAATGAACCAGAATGGACCCCCATACTTCAGCTATCTAACTTTCTAAATCCAGGAAAGATTCACAAAGCCAGACCCCAGGACATGGTCTTGGGTTGTTGTGTTTTGTTTTGGCTTTTTGGTTTTTATTTGGTTTTATTTAAATAAACTTCCAATCATACCTCAAATATCTTTAAAAACTGTAAAATATCTAGAAAATGTTAAATAATAATATTTCATTTTTGGTCATTTTTTTCTGCAACACCTGAGGATTCAACATACACAGTGCAACAATGTAAGCGCTGAAAGAAAAGTGTGGAAGTAACTGGCTTTGTTTTCACTGACATACTTCTCTAGGTTGTGTGACACTCCTTGGAAATCAAGATGTGGTTGTCTGTCAGTACTTCACATACAGGGGTGGGTGGCTGCAGAGGTAGATTTTTGGATTCTGCAGGCCACCTTTGGGACATGTGTTGCCTTTTCCCTGTTGAAAAGCACAGTTAGGCTAAAATCAAACTCTTGCATATTGCTTTTGCAAATAGTGAAAAAGAAATGTGTGTATGCACATTGGCTATGTATCCTAAGGCCTTAAAATTAGTTTTCTAATACCTGTCAACTACAAAATTTAAAGTCACTGATTGTTAAGTGCCTGAACATTGTGTATATCCCCCTAGTCTTTGAAATTTTGGTCATCTGTTTATTTTTAAAAGTACAGTAGTGTTTATTCTTCATCAATTCTTAATTTTACAGCACAGGACATGAACTCTCTGGTACAGGAGATGAAAGGTTAGTCATTAGCAATCATTATGGATACCTCATTGTCTCATCAGACAAGTTACAGATGCAATGAAGAATTATGTGTTAAATTATGTGTTAGTGTGATGCCAGGGGTCAGGAAAATTGTCAGGTATGGGTGAAATAGCAGCGGAATTTGGCAAAACTCCTGTATAATCCTAGGGAAGGAATTGCTTCCCCTGCAACTAAGGATTAAAAATCCATGGTCTTGGTTCAGTGGGTCTTGGTGAAAATTCCTTCCTAAATCCACATGTGGCCATCAGTTCAACCTTGAGTGAATGGGCAGGACACCCCCATCAGGCATCTGAGAGACTTCGATAATGATCCTAGTGCCAGTACATCACACTCTTGTGCTCCATCCCTTGCTGCTGTGCTATGCAGAGACTAGAGAAAGAGGTCCAGAAAACAGCGCAGAAAACCTAATCCCCGAGGTGTGGAAATGGCTTAATATTGAGAATGATTTATAGCAGCTGAGCTGAGGATGTGATGAAGTGTCAGGTTCTCATCAGTGAGCCTTACAGGCTCTGTTTTAGTTCACCACCACCTTGGCCATTTCTGAAAAGATTCACAATTAATGAAAAGCTGAACTGTTTGTTGCCAGTGATCAATGAAACTTTTAAGAGCCCATTAAAAATCAGCAGTAAATAGTTCTCATCTTTTAAAGAAAGGAAGCTGGGAAAGAGAGCAAACAAGGCTGTTGTGAAAGACAGATGCAAAAGGGAGATAAAGCAAAGATAAGAGCCTTTCACAGAAGGGGCAGCAGGGTGCTGTCCTCCCTGCTTCATTTCACGTGGAACTGCATGTGTCCCAGTGGCCTTTCAAGGAAAGGAGGTTAGGTTCAGACAGGCAAGACCCAGGAATAGTTCATGCTCAGGTATGCAGCAGATCAGGAAATGCAAATAAAGGGAGAGGAAGGTATCTAATTGCGCTCTAACATGCAGGAGAGGGGGAGAGAGAGAGAGGCTTTTTTTCCATCTCCTCCCCTTCCTGTAGAGCCTCTTTGCAGCCAAACTTTAGGGACATGAGAAGGAAGAGAGTTTGGCCCAAAAGAGAGAGCGCACCTGAAGGTAGTCCCAATTCACAAAACACCTTTTTTATTAACTTGTGAATAAGGATTGGCTAACTCTGTCTACATCACTTTGCCTTAGTTCTTCATGTCTTGCTGGAGCACTCAGATCTAAGAAATACGTTAATGCATGCGTGGATGGAGCATTTTTCCACGATGCAGGCAATCACCTCAGAAGTCTATAGTCACTTAATACCTACCTGCTTTGTTCTAATTTACTGAGGAATAAATAAGTCTCACAGCATGTGCATCACTGGTCATTGACTGTAGCAGTCTGCTTGTATGAGAAAAGCATTCTCTCAGCCTTGCTGATGCTGCAGCCCTGCCCCATCCATTCTTCACACTGCTCCAAGTTTTACAGAATGATTCATGAATTTAAGTGCCCTGGTTGCAGAGTGTTGTAAAGGCCCAATAATCAGAAAAGCTAGAGTGTTGTTTTTTTTTTTTAATTATATATATCAGCCCCTTAAACAATTTCAAATCAGACATCTCAAGACATTCAGAAATCACTTGTGAAACAGATCATTTTTTGCCCAAACAAATGTGTGTAAATTCTATGTTTCTTAGAAGCAATAAATGGTGAGAGTAGAACAATGTTTAGGGAAGATTCCAGGAGAGGGAGGGGGAAAAAAAAAAGAGTATTAAGATCCTGTTTAAAATTTTAACAGTTGAGGAAACATTCTGTAAGAATCTCTTTCAGTCAGGAATGTCCTCCTAACACCTGAGAGGTTCAGCAGCAAAAGGTTCAAAAGTAATCACAAGGAGCAGAATCAAGACTGTATTTCACAGACTTAGCTGTGCAGTCTTGTGCTCGCCCACTCTCCCATATGTCCCTGCTGCAATGATTTCCAGTTGATTCTTTTCTATCAGTGCTGTTCCAGCGGTACCATGGTTTTTTTTGTTTGTTTTGTTTTTGTTTTTGCCAGCTGACTATTTAAGCCAGAAGGGAATGACATGAGACAGGGTGCCAGGCACTTACCTGTAAACAGCAGAGCAGACAGCAAAATTTGAAACATTTTCAGAGACATCACAAATCATCCAGAAAGTTTCCTTCATAAAGCAGAGGCGGTCATACAGTTTTATACTTTGTTATCTTTAAGTTTATAAATCATTTACTGGATACCTGTGAATCGCTGGTGCAGGCAGAGGGCAGGGTACAGTGCTTAGTTCTGATTTGTCTTGTATGCCTCTGTGTATACACTTTGGACTTTCCTAGCTGAGTTTCTAATGAGCCATAATGACTTATTATTGTGTGGATGCATTAACTTCTGTAAAAGCTTTGTAACATGAAATAGCGCTCTGGGCTTGTTCTGTGTGCCGTGAACACGGCAGGTGTCTGAGAGTCAGTCTTCTGCACGATTGTTTTCCCCTTGTTGCAGTAATGGACATGAGCATTTTATTGTCTGATGTGAATATGTGGGAAATGGTGTTTGAATCAACCTGCTCTGAGAGCAATGCCTAAGCATACAATATATTTTAGCGATGTAATGCCTGGATTGAGAATAAAAACCCATGAGAAAACTGGCTGAGAAAGCACTAGGACAGGGAAGGACAGAGGGAGGGAGGTTCCTGGCCTGAACTAAGCACAGATCACAGGGTCTCTTGTTGCCTTCTTCTGGTGTTGGGAAACTGTAGAGTGTGGAACACTATGAGTTCATGCTGCCTTACCTTTCCCACCTCTCCAGCTAAATGTAGCCTTTTTATGTATGACACTGTCAGCAACAGTTGTCTTACTGCAGACCAGATTATCTTTGTAAGTTCACCTACACCAATGATGACAGACCAGGGAAAAGCTGAGCTTTATCACACATTGAGATAAGATGAGATGAACGGCAGTTCACCCGTGCAGGCATGCACGAAGGTCTTTGCGTCAGGGAATTAGACCTTGCTGACGTTACAGGTCCAGGGACCAGACTCCATGGCGATGGGCAGCAGTATTTCATCCTTACATTCATGGCAGGAACCATTCAGTTTAGACAGTGTATGGAGCAAGGGTTTGTTGGGAAACAAAATGGCATTTGGCTATGTATTTACAGTCTTATTATTTTTGTCACTATACAGGGGTGGGCAGAAGGGGAGGTTACTGAACAGCAGGCCTAACAGTGGAAACATTAACTGCAATAGGTCACTTCACAGCTTTACTGTTATTTTAGTACTGTTTTTAGACAAAAACTAAAAATAAAAAAAGAACTAACAGCCAGTTATGAATAGAGGCAGGTGTCCTGCACCCTGGAGCCACACTAAAAACAAACATTAATTATCCAAATTCAGGATGTTTGGATCGGCCTTCTCCAGCTCTGAACTACTAAACTAAATGTTAGATGTCAGCCTTTTTGTGGACTAGCATTAAAGGTGGAAAGAAGCGGAAAGAATGGGACAGTGGGTGACACAGGTATCTGTGACAGAAGCTCTCAACCACTACAGATTCCCAAGGAATAAGCTCCAGGGGAGCGTGCTGTGGTTATCCTTTTAACTCAGACTTTTCTGGACTATCTTTTATGTCCTGTTCCACACTTCTGTCTTACATGGACCTGCCTTTCTATTGCAGGCTGCCTCCCACAGTTCCTTCCCCTCCTTCCCCTTTCATTATACAGATCCTAGTATAACATATGAAGGAATTCGTTGGCCTGTCATTTTATATTCATTGCAGTTACCTGTTTTTTAGTGTATGGTTTGCTAGGAGAGGAAAAACGCCAGTGATGTGGCCTAGGCCCAGTGAGATGATATCAGCCACTAAGACTTCATGCTATGTGGGAACAGATAAGAGGGAGGCATGCTGTACTGGCAACACAGATCCAAGGTATCTACTGCTCCTATCTCATCTTAGGAAGCAAGATGATGAGATGAGAGCTTTTCTTAAGAATGGGAGGAGCTGAAAAAAAAAAAAAAAGAGAGAGAGAGGCCATGGATCCCAACTGACCCTGAGTATCCTAAGTCCAGGCTTCCAGAACTTAAAAATTCATCCTTGCTCTTGCAATTTCCACATAAAATCTGTCACAGGTGCTGGGGAATCAGAATTACCTGTATCTTTTACTGATAACACTCTGACTCTTATAGGGAAAGTTCTCCAGTGAGGCCACGAAACACAGTGGGGACATTGCTGCACCCAGGCCCAAGCTTTGAGTTCAGAACACAAGGCTTACTCTGCTGTAGCGAAGATCAGTGGTCATCTAGCTTAGGGGCTGATACAAGATTTGGGAAGCAGCTAAGCTTCAGGCAGCAAGTCTCCTCGGATATATAGATCACGCGAGTACCCATCCTGCTTTTCATTCTTTCTTCGCCTATCCTGCCACACTCTCTTCTATGTCTGATTTTGGTCTTGCTCCTGTCCTATGCTTTCTCTTGCCCAGCCTGCCTAACTCTGCCTTCTTTCCTCAAGATTTCTTTCCTCTTGTTGCATGCCCTGAAATTTTATATAAAATGACACTATGCCCATAAAACTTAACTTGTTTAGATTGAAGAATGTATTAGTCTCCTACATGAAGAGTGACTTCCCAGTGCTATTTCCCTTTCCTTCTCTCTTATGTGTCCTGCTTCCCCTAGGCAAGGGGGCATAGAACTGTCACATTCACCACCTCCCAGCCTTCTACCTCAGCCCTGCTATTGCCCAGTCTTGCCACATCTCAGTGGTGAGTGGCCACTGTACTTCATGAAACCCTGTAATATAAAAGAAAAAAACACACACACATGCACACACAGAGACACACAAAACCCCCCACCATATTTAGTCTGGGGGTTGCATATGCCCAGCTGGCTCACATTCAAAAACTTTTAGGAGACAGATGTGTTCTTAGCTGTTCTTTGAGGGCATTATATAGGCAATCTGGATATCACTTAAAAAAAAAAAATGCATGAATGTGTTCATTGAATGTAGAATTTTAGCTGTTAATCGCTAACAGATATGCAGGCTGCAATTTTTGGAAGATTTATAACTTGGCCCAATGGCTCAAATTTTCATATGGAGGAATGAATCATCATATCATTTTCATATGATACCCTCCCTCTCTTGTCAAATTTCTGTTCCCTACTTTAAAGCATGGAAAGCTTATTCAAAGGAGTTGTCATCAGAATACTCAGAGCAAATTTAACTTCCCCCCACACATCCTTGTCTCATTTGCAGAAATAGCTAGATATTGACTGAAATGCTTCCAAAAAATTCAGCCTGAGGCAGACACCTGACATGCTTTAAAGAGGAGGGGGTGGGGGGGGGACCAAATGATAAAAGTTTGTGAGTTACAGGGACTTGAAAGTAAGATTATGTAAAGGGACATCTTGGTCTATCAGAATGGTACCAGCCTTATCAATAAGTTGTAAGGTAGGCTTCAAACAGCAGAACTCAAAGTTAGGAAAAGATCAGAACATTCTTCTTTTTACATTTGATAATTTTAGTAAATCAGGGGAAAGATCTATATTCTTCCCCTATTGGTATCAATTTTTTTTCTTTCTTTAAATAAAAAGAGTAAAAAAAAAATCGCAAGCTGTAGATGATTTTATGTGAAACAATTTTAGGAAAAGAAGAAACAAAAAATGTTGGGCCTGTTTTAAAAGCAAACTAACCAAGTATGTTGACCATTGTCTATATAATGTTGTGCCTGTGTCCTTAAAGATTTTTTCCATGCATTTTAGATGACTGAAGTAGTTGTAAAATGGCTAATTTGTAAAAATAAATAAATAAAATAAAAATATCTGAGACATAGAGGAGCTGAATATCTTTAAGATCACTTCCAGCTTCAAATTCATTTAAATCAGCCAACATATAAGGTTGTAGGGAATGAGCAAACAGGTAGGAAACAAGTCTATAAAGACTGGGTTAGGAAACGAAAAGGAAGATACAGTTGAACAATCTGATCTGGAAAATCACACATCCTTTTTCTTTCTCAGCACTTGCTTCGCACCTGTGCATGCGTTTCACAGCAGGTAGCTCTTCTGGTCCATTTTTGCCACCTAGGTATAATGCTTATCTCTCAGACTTTGCAAACTCCTATGTAATTACTGAAAAATGTCATCTTCTTCTGGTGGATTTAATATCAAATTCCTCACTTGTTTCAGTTTGTCTAACATTTACCAGACCTGTTTGTTCATCTCTAAGACATCTTTGACTTAAGTGTATCTGCCTATACCAGTGTTGAACTTTGTATTTGAAAATGCCTTTTGTGTTGCTGTGGTATCTTTTTGGAGTTGAGATGAGAAAAGCACAAGGTAATTTAAAAACAAAACAAAAAACAAAACAAAAAAAAAAAACATGCAGGCTGTAAAAGACATGTCTCAAAACAGAGCAGTGAAAACATGCACAAAATTTCTATGCCATCCTGGGGCAGTCTATTGTAAGGACTAGAAACAGATGTTTTAGTAGTGTAAAGAGCCCAAGAGCTTCTTTTACCTTGGCTTGTATTTGGTATTCCCCACCTCGTTTGGACTTGCTAAACTGAGCAAGGATGCAGCACAAAGGCAAACTAAGGGAAGGAGTCCTCTTCCAGAGTCTGTGCCTTAGGATCACAACATAAATACCCGTCATACTGGGTTAAACTGGAAGCCTGGTGGCCCATGCCTGACTGTGGCAAGCAGCAGAGGTGGGGTCTAACATAACAACAATTTTTGCTTTTTCCACCGGCGTGTACAACCTTCCATCTTCTGAGCAGTCACCAACTTGTGCTTAAGGAGTTGAAGTCAGAGGCAATAGTTTAGTGTTTGATGTTTCTGGATAGCTTCTTGATACCCTAATTTCATGCCCAGTTTTAAAATTTACAGTTGAACTAGGTGCTTTGTTGAACCCTGCATCTCACAACTATTTGGGGAAACTTTCTTCTGTTACTTTTGTCTCACGAGGAGAGCCCAGCTATGTAATTCTGCATGCTGTTTTTTGCCTGGTAGATAGGCAGGAATGCTAAGTTGGGACTGTTTGCAGAGAGGGAGCTGCTAGCATCTCAACACAAAAATGGTCCTTGATTGGAGTTTTGGGAAAGGACTGGGGACTTTTCAACATTTTGAGTCATTTACTGATTCCTTGCTGCACTATTTCAGTTTTTCTATATTCTGCCCCATTACCTCAGAATAACATAAGTCTTGGAAGACATCTGCCATCAGCGTGGCACTTGGGATGTGCCTGCACCTGAGCAAGGGGCAGCACACTGGTTCCCACTGCTGCAAGCAGTGCAGGGGAGGATGCCCCTCCAAAGTTACCGTCACTGTGCTAAGATGGTTAAGTGCATCCTCTTGACTGCCTTGCCTCTACAAAACTGTCCTCCTGACATGAATTCATTATCCCCTGCTTTTCCAAGGTGACAGTGCAAAGGCAATTTATATAAATCTGTGTGCAGTGGAATAGAACTAAGAGCTACAGGGAGGTCTAATTTGAGCAAGTTAACAGGTCTTTTATTGGCCGCTACTTCAAATGCCTAGAGTGTTTTGAAGTAAGCTTACTGGCATACAGTGAGGTATTTAGCACAGCAGGACTTTACGTTTTACACCTTCTGGCTTGGAGATGTGCTTTGGTTTGGGTTTTTATTCCAACCAGCTACGGCTCTTGATGAGCCCATGCTCACCCATGTAGAACAGCACCACCAGTCTAGTCCTGCTGCTTTTGTGTTTAAGCACTTTTGAACTGTTCACCTTTATGACTGCAGAGTGGAGGTGTGATGTCCTCTTCACAGATGGAGAAGGAGTGAATGCCTTAACTCACCGTGTATTTCCCAGAACTGTGCTGTGTAAAATTCTCTTCTTTCAATGACACATACTCCTCATCTTGCCAGTGCCAGGAGCAGGTGCTGGTTGTGGCTCTGAGCTCACCTCTCGGCACCCCTGTACTGGCATCTGTCTGTGGAGGAGGATGTTCTAGGGAAGCTCCCGTGGGGCAGGAGGAACAGCTGACAGCAGGGGTGGGAGCTATCTGTTGAAGCCTCTCCATTTGTGAGTGACCCTGGGCCGTGGTTTGAGGGCATCTGGTGCTGTCCACCACGCTTTGGTGGTCGGGGCACCTCGCCAAGTCCTGTGAGATGTCAGATGCCCTGTGGGTGAAGTGGGGGCACACGCATTGGGGTGCCAATGGGGTAGGGACCTGTGCTGTAGTGCTGGGGCAACACAGCCATGTCTGAGGCAGCTGGCAGAGTCACCTCCCTGGTCTGCCCTCCCTCTGGTTGTGTTTTTGGGATATAGTTATCTGTCAGCGGGTTTGTTCCCTCTGTGACCCAACTGTTTTTGTCAAGTCCCACTACTGAGTCTCACCCTCACAAGCATCATCCACAGGCCCAAACCTCCTAGTCCTTTTCTTAATATGTGTTGAGTGACCAGCGCAACTAGGGGCTGCAGTTTCCTTCCATTTTACCAGTGCAAAGTTTAAGAAGGGATGTCGAAATTCAGGGAAGTGGCCTGGAAACTTAGATAATACTTGCTTTGAGAGGTCACCTCATTTGCAAAGGGAATTTGACCTTCACACAACTGTAATGTCTAAGAAATAAATCTCATCTTGCTGAGACTGTAATAACTACAATTCTAATGTCCTTAGAGTATTTACAGTGTTGTTTACAGTTTTGTGTACAGTGTTTTTCTACATTTTCAGCAATTTTGTTATGCTTTACATTTTCTGATTTTGTACTTATCGAATGTCTTGTTTTCATGGGATAATGGGTGTCCTTAATGCACACTGCAGTTAGAGGAGCTACAAGCATCTGAATCTAGGTTATTATTATCTTTTTAACTATTGAACTCAAGCGCAGGTCCAAGGGTGTAACTGAGTGGCCAGCTCAGTGCCACCGATAACTCTGATATCAGCCTTCTCTCTTCACCTGAATGCAGCTGCCCCAGTGTAAGGGGAAAACAGTTTGGCAGAAGGACTGCACAAGAAGCTGAAGCAATGTGAAAAATCTCTGAGACTGTCAGTACTTTATCTTCTGAAACCTTACTTCCTATTGTGTAAAAGCTTATTCAGTCTTGTTTTTTTGTTTTGTTCTTTAACTTCAGATTTCTACTTTTAAAATCTCCTATGGTAGCATAACCTGCAGTTCTCGTGGTGACAGCCAGAAATTGTCACAGCATTCCAGACAGGTTGCTGCTCTGTGATCTTGCTGTGGTGTAGCTATTAGCTGACAGCTCTTGGGGCTACTCTAATCTATCACTCCTGATCTGCGATAGAGCAACCACAGCTTGCAGAGGGGGGAAAAAAAAAAATGTTCCTCTTGATGTAGTATAAGGCCACATCCAGAATCTTCTGTACATTTTTCTTGCCTTTCTGCCAGCAGTGATTTAGGAACTGTGGTGGGTGCAACTTGGGCAATTTAAAGCAATTTGAAATGCAGAACTCTTTAAGTCCCCTCTCTCCCGGAAATTAATCCATGTTGCTGCCAGCCCTGCGTGGATTTTGGACAGTGTTTATGAAGTGAGGCTGATCTAGTCAGAGCAGGACTCGATGACTGTTTCTTCTAACATGTTTCTCAGCTAAAATAATAAAGCTGCTGGGAGCGTCTTGTGCTGTCATCTCTTTTCTACTTACGTAATGCAGCAAGTTTTAGTGTCTATAAACAAACAAATGTTTTAACTAGTGGTAAAGTCGATTTTTATTACTTTTTTAAAAGCTGAATAACATACAGCCAAAAGAATTGAATTTGACGTAAAGGACCGAGCAATGAACCATAGCCTGTAATCCCGTAGAACTGTCATAAAACCAGGAAAGTTAATGTCCTGATGAGAAATATGAAAAAATCTATAACTGGAGCAATCTGAGCAGCATTTTTAGTGATCTCACAGACTACAGTGGGAATTAACTGCTATTGCTGTGACTTATGCCACAGGTGTATTTAACACAGTCAAGTTAAATCCTTGTTCTGTGAAGTCCATCTGTTAATCTGGCTTCGATCCTCCTGTCACCTGCTGTTGCTGAATGTGGGGTGAACTGATCCTTATGTGCACTTGGCAGATAAGGCCTAGTTTTAAATCTCACTACAATGGTAAAACAAGGATAGATGCACTAGGAAGGTAGCTGCACAGGTATGAAACCAGGTTTGATCTCACTAATTACAAAATATGTCTGTATAGCTCCAGCTTTTTATAGATCATTCCACCATAGTATCACAACATTTTATTTATTTATTTATTGGTAGTAGATTCAAAAAATATACATTAAATTTCCAGTAGCAAACAGCCCTGGTAACTGCGTCACCACTTAAAATGTTGGAAATAAATGTACAGAATACAATATGGAAGAAAGATTAAAAAGTAGTGAAGAAAGGAGTTTAGATGTCTTGATCAGCATTTCACTGCTTAGAAGTCCTTAACAGAAATCTTCACAATTATGTATGTGTTATAGTTGAATCAACAGACAAAGCTGCTTTCATCTGATTCCATATACCTGAAACTGAGGATACTGTTCATGTTCATTAGCACTGCACGTTTATTTGTTTTACTGCTGTTATATGCTTCTAGTTCTTAAAAACAGTCACACTTATTTATTTCAGCTCTACTCATTGCTTCCTTCTCAGAGCAACTGCTGAGATGTTTGATAATGCCTGGTAGATATTATGCATTTAAGAACAAAATATTTTTTGTTCCTGTAGAATTTGCAGTGACTGAGCAAGCAAGCTATTCTCTCTCAGCTAGCTGTTAAAGCTTTGACAAAATTCAGTCACTTTCTACAAAAGTGCTACAAGAAATGGCAAGTGAAACATGATCTGAATCAAGTAGTGTAATTAGAATGTTTTGTTTTGCCCCCCTTTTTTTTTATTGTTTGCTAATGGGAGAAAGCATTTTATTGAACCAAACCCACATTATTGGGTTCCTTTCACTACTGCAACAATGACTGATGTCTGGAGCTACTCCATCTCTAGAAAACATTGGAGATGTTCACTGTATCTCATATGAAAGGATAGCTTAGAAAAACAAATGCCAAACTGGTATAAAGATTTGTCTGATTGCTTGAAAGAAATAATTAACAGCACTAAAACTGCTAAGCTATCCATACCTGAGTTGGCATGGTGGAGACATAGATTGAAGTCTCTGAGACTGATGTCTTGATTTCCAGGTTCCTGTTTATTGTAGGTTTCTCTCTCATGTTAATCAGTGGACCATAGTCTAGATCCAACACTTCTAAATATAAAAACTTGTGTTGGAACTGGCGTGTTACTTTGGGGGGGAAAAAAAAATTGGCATTTTCTCTTTAGAGTAATCTGTTGCAATTGATTGTTCGACTAAAAAATTCCCGCCAGCCATTTCAACTAGTGTGCAGAAGATCCAGTTTTTAGTAGCTAGTTAATGTTGATTTAACTTGTCTTTTTAGCACAGTTACTCAGAGAAGCAGTTGTGGCTGACTGTTTTACATTCAACCATCTCCAATGTAAAACACTCTTTTATTCTGCATGCAGATTTACCGTATTGCATTTTGTTTTTTGTTTTTAGTATACTACTAAACTGTAAAACGACTATCAAGAATAAAAGAGAAATCACACTGTGGGCAACTTGCCAGCTGAAGTTACTTCATAATGTAATGCTACAATAGTTCAGTAGCTGTACATAGGGGGAAAATAGTAATTTTTTAATGGAATAATTTTCATGTAAGTGAAAAAACAGCAAAAGTAGTTCCCAGTTTAGTTCTAGAATTTTTCTTTTTAATTAAAAACCAAGTTACCATTTCCAAGACAAAAAGAAATGTTTTGTAAAGTCATGAGGACTAGAAAATTATTCTTTATAATTCAAGCATTTTTGAAATATGCCTGGATGCAAGACTGAAATACCACGTCAAGATAAAAGGAAATAGTGAGCATTTTTCAACTTTTGTAGTAGAATATATTTACTTAAACAGGATGGGGGGGGGGATTTCATGTGAAATGTGCCACAAAAGCACAGTATAACAGCAAGTGTATATTGACAAGGTGTTAATTCATCAGTGTGCTTCATGAGTTCAAAGATACAAAGATATAAAATATATTGTCTAAGTCTACTATTACTTCCCTGGTAGGCTGGAGACAGGAGAGAAGGAAGGGTCATTTTAATGTAATACTTAAGTCCCTCTCTACCTTGCAAGGAACTAATGTTCTTTGAATTGCCCATTGGCAAGCTGACTTGACATTTATAGGTGAGATTATTGAAGTGTAGCATGAAGCAATTAAGGAGAGATTCCTGCTGTGCCTTGTCTCTTGTCATTGATAAGGCTACAGAAAACACCTGGGCTTATCTCTGCCCAGTTCCTTTGCTGCCAAATATTTGTAATGCTCTGTAGAATTCTTCCACTGCCCCTTTTTCCCCCAGTCTATGTGATCCTACTGGTGGTGAGATATAATGAAGAAGATCCGCTAAACCATTTCATAAGAGGATCAGATAGGAAGGGGTAACTGTGACAAGGAGTCGATCTTTGTGGAATTAAACTCTAATATCTCTCACTAAACCCTTGTGGCGGGAGATGTGGAACTCCATCCACATCAGGTGTTAATAAAAATGAGCAATTAAATGACAAAATAGCCTCAGAGGCACTCTCAAAACCCAGGAATGATCTGACATTTGATGCTGTAGACACATCCCAGCAAATTCCCTTGGCAAGTGCTGTATGTCACTGATGTACACTCAGTGAAGCTCTCATGTTGGTACGAAAAGTGGGATCATAGAAGCTGCATATCAACATCTGGAATGCCTAATGGCTATTTTATTATTTCTTAACTGTCCCTGAGGCATTTAAGCTTTCTGACCTTCCCTTTGCATCAGTAGCACTCTCAGCTTCATTTCTTGTGAAATATTCAGTAGCTTGCATTCTAAAGCTTTCCACCTCTTAATCCTCTTATTGTCTCTCTTGATATCAACCTTAGCTGCTGACATGACAGCTTTTTCCAATATGTATGTGAACTAAATGGCTTGGATAAAATCCAAGGAACATCGTGCCTCTAGGAGAATTGTAGTAAACAGATATTGCATTAAGACCTTGCTACCCAGAGCTAAAAAAAAAAAAAAAAAGCCTAGCAAACTATTGCCTGAAACACAGCTTAATTCTATAAAGCTTGTGAAGGACACTTGGGTCTCGCTGCTCTTGGTCAGTCCCATTTGCTGTGGGCCAGTCAGTATTGCTGAGCTTACCACAAATGGATACAAATGACTTTGAAGTCTAAATTACATCTCTTCCACAGAGTGGCTTTATTCCACTCCTGTAGATGACTTGTTAAAGTAAAAACTAAAACCTTTTGCCCTTTTATTTTGTTTTTGTCTTCTTTTTTCTTTTAACCAAAACTTCTCTTCAGAAATCCCTTCCTTCTTCTAAGAGTCAGACACAGGGCAGTCCTGTAAAGCTGGCCCAGGATGGTGGCCACCAGGTGCTGACAATGCTATAACGCAGGTCCAGTGCCACTTCCTTGGGCAGTTTGGTGTGCCCAATGATCATGTGTATGCTGGGGCTCAACCTGCTTCCTCCTGCAGTTACCCCCTGGCAAATCCGGACCATTCCCTAGTTGTATAAGCAGTGTCAACCTTTTATTAAATGCAGGTCCAGGATGGCGCGCTGGGAGAGAATTGCAGAATGGTTGCCATTGGAAGGGACCTCTGGAGGCCATCTGGTCCAACCCTCCTGCTCAAGCAGAGCCACCTAGAGCAGGCTGCCCAGGACCATGTCCAGGTACTAAAACCTGTCGCTGCTGCTGCTGCTTCTCTTTTCCTCCAAAGAGACAAGACCCGATGATCAGCAGTGGGCTTGAAATGAAGATACAGCCTTTTTTCCCACTGTTTGCATCCTAGGGGGTGGGGGGAGAAGGGGAGGAGGAGGAGGTTGCAGTTGCTGGTATGTGTGAAAGGCCTTCATCTCTGCCTCTGCTAACGTGATTTTTAGTGTTGCCTTCTAAGCAACTCCTCAGAGGTGATACTGCTCACAACTCATAAAGTGATTTCTAAATAAAAATAATTTGAGATAGTTCTGCAGATTGCTGAGAATCTTAAGACTAAGACCTTTGAGGCCGCATACCAATGCGTTTGTGTTGGAGCAGTGCTAGCTACCTGCTCCTCCAAGCAGCCTGCTGTGGCTCTCAGATGCTCTGAAGGCTGCTGTTAGGAAAAGGCATGTTCCCAGCATCCTGGTGTCTCGGGGCATGTCAGTGTTGGGTTGGTGTTTCCAAATTCCTTGGGGTAGCCTCCGTGGCACTCGCCCACATGTTTGCAGGAAGGGGAGAGCTTCTGCCCCTGTGGCACAAATCCAGCAATGCAATGCACCAGGAAAGGAGGGGAGAGAAAAACTAGATTAAGGCAACCCAAAACCAGGCTTCAGACAGGTTCCTGGTTGCGTAAGTTCTGTTTCTCTTCTCTAAGGATGTCAGAAGGGATTAGAAAGTCCTCTGTTTCAAAGGACTATTCAATTAAACTTTTTATTTATTTATTTATTTATTTATTTATTTATTTATGGGATTGTGTGAGTTAGAAGGATTCATTTTTCAGCCTAAAGGTTCTGTCAGTAACTTTGTAGTGTTTATATTCAGAGGCTCATGAGCAACCAGACTTGACATATTCACTGGTAAGCATGGTGAGCCCTGTGATAGAGGAAGTGACACTAATTGCCCCCGGGAAACATATGGAGAGTGTACTGGTCTGTGACCAGCTCTGCTATTTAATGCTCCTGCCTGCACACTGTCTTGGGAGTTGAAAGCTCAGCTTCGGAAATGTCAGGTGATGACATTTTCATTTCCCTTTGAAAACTATCCCACAGTCAATGGATCTCACCTTTTAGGAGGCTTTTTTTTTTTTTTTTCCCTTTTCCTAAACTGTCTATTGTCTTTAAGCTTCAAATAGAAGTCATGCAAAATTGTGTTTTGCATTTGGGTGCGTAAACCTATTGCTAGGAATTACCAACACCAGTAGGCATGTTAATGTACTGTGAGTTCAGCTTCCTTGCAGAAAAGGGCTTTTGTTTTTTCAGGTGAGCTGTTTTCAACGGACTTTTCTATTTTCTGTCATTGATAGTAGAGGGCTGTCTGCTGCAGAGAGCTGACTCTCCTCAAATTTGTTCTGGCAATTGATCTTGCTGGGAACTGGAGTTGGGCTGGTCTAATTCCCCTACTACCACCAGTTTCTGACAATAAAAATCCAGCCATATTGTCTATTCTTATTATATTGGAGATGTTTTTAAATAGATCTTTTCATAATGCTGTGATGTTTCAGAAGTCTTCGCTTGTGCTCCTCCCTACTTCCTCCATGTGTGCTATTTGCTTCACTTGCTGCCAGGAGCATCAGATGCAGCCTTGAATGGAGGCCAGCACTTGCATAGCTCTCATCAGGTTTGAAAGGGATGCCATGACGAGTTTCCTCTCTGCGCAGCTTGGAACAAAATGAAATATGTCCATATGTAGAACACAACCGCAATAAATGGCAAAAAAATCGAGTTAGAATAGCACATGAGAACATTTTATCAGTTCTCTACTGTGGGGGTGAAGGAAAACTTTTAACCAAAATACTGAACTCAATATTAATTTGGACTATATACATATTTATATATATTGCCTTTCCAGTGGGTAGTGGTGAGCTACAAAGAAAATTTCTACTGTGCTTTCTGGACAATAGATGAGGTGACCTTTGGTAACGTAGTTACGTAAGTGCTAGTCTGCATGATTAAAGGGAAATTTCTTGAAATTAATGGGATACTGTATATATAGAGCCGTTTATTATATAACTAATATATGCCTCAATAAAGAACATTTGTACTTTATGAGAAGAAAAAAATAATATGAGATTGGGGAAGATTTTTTTTTATTGTTTCAAAGATGACTTTGCATTTTTTAAAAGAGTAAAATGTGAAATTGATCTTTAGAAAAACCTGTATGGCTTGCTTTAAGCAGTAGCACCACCACATGTCTGGAAGCAGCCAGAGGTCCAAAGCACAGTAGTAACTCTTAATTCTGTGGTTAAAAAAAAAATAGTAAAACTCATTTCAGGGAAAATTTCCCATAGTTTTATAAAACTAGGATATTAATCACAGTTTGCAAGCCAAATTAATATTCCCTGCTAAATATCCCTCCTAAAATTCTTTTTCTATCTCCTCGCATTTAAGGCATTTCTTATGTTATGCCTAAAGTGTTTAAGGTCACAGGGCTCTCCCTGACTGCTGCATTGCCTTCTCTCCAGAATTCACATTTTGTTAGCTGGTTGCTACAGCCCTTGCTGCATTGTCCTTTAGGTTTATCAGTGCATGTTGGAAACTTCTGGCAAAAGAAGGTGAAAATCCAGACCAAAAAATCACCGTCCAGCTGATGTCCTAAAAACTGATTTTTCCTTTAAATACCACATGTATAAGAATTGAGTCTGGATCTCTCATGCTCTCTTAGATAGATAGTCACTCAAGACAAGCTTTAGTTTAAGTCACAGGCAATAAGAAATCAAAAGAGCACTAAAGAGTGCTTTTTGCTTTGAATTCTCAAACTCCCTTGTGCCATGTAGTTACTGCCATGGAAAGCTGACCTACAGCAATGGAGTTACAGGGTCAAAAATAATATTGGCAAAGGTGCGTATGACCTTTTGTTTTGAAGATAATGAGGGAAGAGGCTTGCAAGGAACACTCATTCATTTCCCTAAAATATCTAAAGCATTAATTAAACCATGATTTAAGCATAAATTAATGTGCACCATTCATTACTTAAGTGTGACTGGCACCTTAATTTCCAGTATTGTGCTTAAGCCAGGTAAAGAATAACCCATGAAGTTCAGTTATCAGGATAAGGCCATTTATCCTCTAAATCCAATATTTTAAGAAAATTCATATCAATGCCATCTGTTGATGAGAAAAGAGTCCTCATAAGCTCACATTGCTGAGTATTATATTTTTCTACATGATCCCACACAGACAGTTTCCTAAAAACCCTTTCTTAGAAATGACTGTCATGGTGGTAACTTTCATTGGTTTGGAGACTGTGTGGTAAAAATTTGCACAATTTGGCCATTGTGTTTTGCAAGTTGACATATGGATAGTATTAAAGTGCCCTGGTACAACAATGTCGTAGCTCATAGCTCATCCTTCTCAGGAGAAGCAGCTACACACTAGTGTAGTAGGTGGTCCTTAGCCATCTTGGTTGTCTGTTTTCTTTTTATTTACCTTTTTTTTTGGGGGGGGAGGGGGTAAGACAACATTTGCCCTTTCTTGGAGTAACCAAATAGCCTTGTAATCAAAAAGGTATCTTTGTCATTTGATGTTGTGGTTGTTTCACGTTGCTGCCAAGAGGATAACACAAAGTCTGTGTCCTGGTATATTTAAGCTTGACACAGGCTGAAAATAAACTGTTTCCAAAATAGGTTTGTCAAGTTTTCTTGCAAGTCAGCTCTTCATATTTAAGTCTTTGAAAGGCATGGAGTATGAGGATTTTCCTTGGAAAAAGAGCTCTTCTTTATCTACAGCAGCAACAAGTACCTAGTAGATCTGCTGGCTCTGTAGTAGAAAACAGCGTCCATTGAGCATGTTTGATTGCAATAGTAGCATTTTGTGATGGGATAGAGAATCAGTCTGGTTTCTGATGTGGCCAGTCAGCTATCCCATTCATGACAAGCCACTTGCCTTTACTGTGTTTCTCCTTATGTTAGAAAAGGGAAAACTGTACTTACATCCTCAGAATGCTGAAGATCAATATGCTCATGCTCCTGAAATATCCAGAACATTGTACCAAATGTAATTTAAATATCAAAAAAATTGTAAATAAAGATTAATATTTATAGTTTTATATGGGTAAAGAGTGAATCAGGCCATTGGAGTTTGTTTCTGCAATACATCTCTGGCTTCTGCCAGTGACTAGAGCCCAGTCTGGGGACAAGAAGAGGTATGTGAGTATGAGTTGAAGAGCATGTTAAGCAGGGGGAAAATGTGTCAGTTTCCTACCAAGCTGAACAGTTGTTAATGCATACTTGATTTCTGATAAATGCTTTCTTCTGAAGTATCGTGAATGATAGAAGTACAAAGAAAAAAATCTGTATGTTTTTGAAACTGCGTATTGTGCAATTTAGGGTATTATCTAACGATTGCCTTATAGGCACAATTCAGTAAATGAACAACTTGTTTGTGTTTCGGAGGAAGTAAACAATTTCATTTATTCTGGGAGGTTTTCTAAATGGACGTGAGGCTCCAAGATGATTAGACGCTGACAACAGACTGAAGTCCAAGGCTTTGATTTGAAATCATAGGCTCATAACCAATTCTCTAGCACTTCACTTAATGACAAGTTCCAAAAACTAGAAAAAGTTATGTAACTGTGAGTAGTGAAAAGCTAATGGATTATCTAACTCACTGTTTAGATTAGAGTTGTTGCTGTTAATGCAGATGAACCTCCTGAATTCTTGTTTTTCTGGCTATCTATAAGAAATATTCCAGAAATTTATTTTTTAATCATTCTACCTGATACTGTCCCAAAGGTTATCAGAAAAATGCTGACAGTTTTCATTCATATTTGTGCTTCATATGGATATAGTTTCCATCTGATCTTGTTGGGAAAAACAGACAAGTTCTTCAGCATGTGAATATTACAGGGCAAACTTGGGCTGAAAATGATTATTCCTTTTTCTGTAAACCTTGCTTATCCTCAAATTATCATAAACACAGCAGCACTAGTACTGCAAATTTAACCTGAGCATCTTAAAATAGGGGCATCAGTTGTCCTTCTGTCTTTTTAAAATAGAGTAACAGCTAGACAACAAGCTATTTGAGAGCAATCAGTTCTTTCCCAATTTTATTAAACTAATAAAGCTGATTCACTACAGCAAGCCTCGTACAGATGGCAGGTAACAACACGGAGGCTGAAAAATGTGGAAAAAAAGTGGAGCTGAAAGAATGAGTATGAAAAGGAGAGGAAAGAGGGAGCGGAACAGTAAGAACTGTTGTAATAAAACATCTAATTCATAATATATTCATATATAGCCTAAACAACTAGTAAAGCAGCAAGTAATAATCAGAATGACCAGAAAGAGAACATGTTCACACACTGGTGCATTCAAAGGACTGTTAATAAATAGTGGCCACCAACAACTAATAGATGTTTTCTCATACCCAAGCTTCAAGTAAGAAACCCAAGAAATATTCAGTATGTGCTCGCTTTCTGCTGTAAATGTGGCTTTGCATCTGCTGAGGAGAGATATGATCCCAGCATGACAACAAAAAAGGGCAAGCATCTTCATGCTGTATTTAAAAAATAAAATTAAATCAAAAACATTCTAGGTGTATTGGCGGAGAACACAAGCCAGAAACCCCCAATGGTCATACTTGTGCAGATCAGCAACCAGCGATGGGAAGCTGACTGCAGAAGAACTGCTTCTCTTTACAAGTTTCTGTTTCTGCCCTGCTGCATTACCCATGTTGCAATACACCGAAGCAGACTTCATGGGCTTCAGTTTCACATATGCTTTTTACATATTTCTGTGTTGCCTCTGGTAACTCTACTCCTCCAAAAATAGCTTGACAATAAGGTTATTGATATAATAAACTCATAATAGAGGACTGTGGACAGTAGCAAGTCTGATCCAAGGTGCTCTTTGGGATTGTGTTTTATTGATATTTATAACAGCTCATTGTGGCAGCATTGAGTACCAAACAAAGCTAAGAAATGTTGTAGGAGTTCTGTTAGTGAATGATCTCGTTCTGAATGCACACTATAGTTCTCATATGTTTCTCATAAGAGAAAAAGGTTGCTTTTGTTGGAAAATTATATTATCTTTCTCACCTGTTTAGTGATTTCTCCTTGAGCTTATGAAGCAGTGCAGCTGTCTCAGGTGTGCCAGATCTCCTTATCTTAGATAATGATTTACCTATTTTGAGAATTTGGGAGTGAAGGCCAAATAGCATTTGAATACCTCATAAATTTCAGTAGAACCTTCCAAGACAGCATCCCTGGGAGCAGCACAGTACTGTCAGCTGATCTTTAATCATGCACTTGATTTCTTTCTGATAGTCATTCAATAAATATGTAACAGAGAATGGATTTGAACCCAGTTCTTAAGGCTGCAAGGTTATGATAACAAAATAATTACGGTATTCTACTACAGGTTTATAGCTGATTTCCATAAGTTGTTAGCTGGGTGTTCAACTACTTTTGCTACCTTTTTAAGAGATTGTCCTTGTAAAGATCCCGGGTCTTGGAAATAAAATGAAAACTAGCTGTTACCATTCCTTTTTCCTAATTTTGAAAAAAAATAGTGTAGTGATTTGATTATTCCAGATAATTGTCCTAACGTTTTTATGGTGACCAAGTACAAAAAAATGTATCACAGGTTACAAAGTTTCTGTGTGTTTTAGAGGTATCAGTCACTTTGAAATACCTTCTAAATAATGAAGCTGAATTGATGCAACTGTTTGGTGCCATCTATGGTGTAAATAGTAAGTATATGAACCTACTGTTTTAATGGTGTTAGTTTGATAATGATCTTAAGATATTATTTAGGAGCAGCCATGCTAACGTGCAGTGACAATGAAGTATCATTTGGGATTAAAAGCCATAATAAATGGCTTAGGCTATTACAAAAGAAATCAGCTAGATCTACTACATTTTGAGAAGAATACACATAGACTTTTTTTGGTCCTTCTCCTTTGTGGTGAGCTATTTTTTTGTGTCTTTACTGTCTAACACGTGATCCAAGACCTTTTTTTTTTTAGCTTGTGTCTTACACAACAGAAGTGATTTTCTCTTTTTCTTCAGAATTCTAATTTTACAATTACTTCGAAGTTCTTCATCATTTGCTGCAGTTCATCCTCCTGTTGTCTTGGCCTGAATCAGCATAAGGTAGCATTCTAGTCATGATGGCCCAGGGATCCAAAAGAGGCAGGATTTGGAAAAAGAAATCAGAGCCTGCAAAACACACACACATGATCCAACTTCCAACAGATCCAATGAACGTGCATTTGTACCATAGACAGTTTATCCTAGTAGGATTGGGAGCTGAAACTATGAGCATTATTTCTATACTTTTGTTTGAAGCAGACTTCAGAAAATAATAGCCCTCTTTGTGTTTGTTTGAAAAATGAATGTTTTTCTCTGGATACTTTAATTTGTATTTATTACTTGAAATGTAAGGACAATGGAGAACCTAGCTATATGTGGAAACTGATGGAATAGATGCTTTGAATGCTGAGCTGCTGAACAGGTGACACGGCTGCATTGGGCTACTGGATGGATTTCTGTAGCAGACATAGCAGGAGGAGGGTCTTTCTGGCATGCTAAAAACAACTTTGGAGGTGAAAAATAGCATGGAAATGGTTTGGTTTTTGTTTTTTTGTTTTTTTACTTGAAAAGGCATATAGAAAAGCAGTGGGGAGACTTGATCATGGGAATGAAATGGGATGGCATTATGGCAATAGTCTTATTCATTTTTCAGTAAGGTTGGGTGAACAGTATAGAAAATGTTTTTAAAATAAAAAAAATCTACTGCTGTCTCTGTTAGTTGGAAATTTTTTTACAAGAACTACCTAGAGGGGGAAAAAAGGCAAGTTCAGCTCTTAAAAAGGAAGAAACCCCATTGGAAATAGGGCATGCTTCCTTTAGTGAATAATCTTTGGTTTTGTTTTGAGTTGGATTTTTGCTTTTTTTTTGTTTTGGTTTGGTTTTTTTGTTTTTTGACTTAGCATTTTTTGTGTTTCAGTTAATTTTTGTAAAGCATCGTTAACTTGCTGCCACACATATCATCCAGTGATGCTTTTTAGAAGAAGTTTGAACTTGCTGGGATTTTTTGTTGGGCTGAGGTTTTTTTTCTTGACATTTAGCAAGGGAGAATGTCAGATATAACTCCTGCTACTAAATTTTGAGAAGGAATGACTTAGAAATCTTGATCCTACAGGGAACAGAAATGGACTAAACAGAAGAGAGGTATCTGGAGGCCAAAGGAAGGTGTGGAGAAAAAAAAAAAAAAAAAAGAATAGAGGGTACAGATGATGAATCCTACAGTAAAACAGTGAAAGTCAGTGGTGTTCCCCGAGTGCACTCTCTACTTCTGTTCTCCCACACTTCTGTACAGAATTCAGCAGCAAACCCTGGTGAGCACAATGCACAGGCGAAGTGGGGCGCTGAATTTCTGGTCCTGCAGTGGAGATCCTGGCAAGTGAGGGAAGGATGAACAGACTGCAAAACTACATCCAGCTCTCACTATTTTGAGGTCACCTTGCTGGCAATCAGATTGGGACGCTCTTTTGTTTGGCTTTTGGGAATATTTCCAAAATAGATTTTTTTCATATCTCAGGTAGTGGTTCATCTTCAGTAATGCTATATGCTGTACTAATGGAGCCATACAGAGAAGGTGGGCTTCTTCCTTACACAACCTAAATTTCCCCCCTACCCTGAGATACCCGCCTTGATTCTCTCCTTTGAGCTAAGCAAGGGTTGGCTGTTTGAGATTCGGCATGGAAGGTGCCAAGACCATTTGTGAAAATATTTTTTCAGTTCTCTATCTGTAGACAGTGAGAGAGAAACACAGCAGACATTGTCCTCCATGGTGCGAGACTTCTAAAGGCTTACGCCAAAAGCAATGACCAGGAAAGAAAAGAGCTAATAAAGCAACATAAGCAAGGCAGGGAAGCACGAGGACCTCTGTCTCTCCCAGCAACTCGGGTTCAATCCCCCCTTGCTGTTAGCCATGACTCCCATCATGCAGGACAGCAGTTCCTGGTCTGTGGTTTGCTAACCCTGCAGGCCGGACGTGCCTTGGGCCTGCACCTGTGCGTCACTAAACCCTGCTGCCTGGTAAATTTTCATCCTGCGTGGCCACAGTATTCCATTATAAATCTTTTTTCTAGCCAAGTATAATGAGAGTTTAGTTATGTTGGATTCAAGTATTGTGAAAATGTTCAAACTGAAGCTTCTTTGCAAGGGTCTGACAAAGGAAACTCACAAAATCATCTGATTTTTCCACAAAGTGTGCAGAGGGCATCCGGGACACTTTAGTTTAATACTTCTGAGATGGTTGTGTGTTCTTTGTTCATTATGCACCTAATATTCTCCACACAACAGAGTTTGCATTTTGTGGCCTGCAAATAAACTTATTTACATGCAAAGTATTTCAGCCTTCCAGAACGACAGTCACAGGAAGACTATGTAGCTATTACTGTGTTTTGACCCGTGGATGAGAATATTTCTTCAAGCTGACAAGGCAGAGGCAAACCACATGGCTTTTTTTTCTTCTCTGAATGCAGGTGAGCAGATTTGCATTATTGTTACACCTTTATATGTTTTAATTTTCAAACCAGTGCACTTGAAAGCTTAAATGACCTTTTTGTAATGGTGGGAAATTGATTTAGATGGCAAGGTGACTTATAATTTAAGCAAAGTTCAAATCACATTGGCAGGCAAGTCTGCTTAAGTGTAATCATCTGTGACAAAAAAAAAAAAAAAAAACTTGGCATTCACTGCAACCTAAGGCAGCAAATTTGGTACAAAATATAATCACCTTAACAGGTAACTTTTTTTTTTTCTTGAGTGTCTCCAAAGTGTAGAAAAAAGTCACAATATAGGATTATAGGTCATTTATGCAGCTCTCTTTTAGTGGTCCCTCAATTTTTTAACATGTCATTTATACAGAATTGCTTCTAAAATAAATCTTTCCATGCCTGATTCATACACAAATTCCCATTCGTGTTGGGACCTGATCCAGCTCTCTCAAATATCAGCAGAGAGGGACTCCTACTAAGTGTACAAGCTGAAGCAATCAATTATTTAGCAGCTGAGTTGTTAACACAGTATCTTTATGGAAGGATTGATCATTAGCTCTATTAGTCTGTAACATAGGTGGTAACATATAAATGGCTGCTGAGTCCTCTTGTAGATGAGGTGTGGGTGCAAGGGCTCTGGTAAAGCACCGGCTCACACGAATAAAGATTGTATGGGAATTTCAAAACCCAGGTGACTGGCACAGAGTGGTCCTGGGTTCACTGGGCGTTCAGCTTGTCAGATAGACTCAGGTCTGGCACACACAAAATGTTATTGTGAGTTCCTCTTGCTTTACAGCCTGTGGCTGTGACAGATAGGTGCTGGTGCCACGATTTCTGTGAGGGTAAGAGCTTTATGGAAGTCCTTAGGAAGACTTGGTTCCAGTCCTCTTAAGCTGTTGGCACTGATGAATCACAATTTTGACATGCTGTTCCCTGGTTGATGCTCCTTCTATGACAAGACTTGATTTTTGTTTTGATCTGGTCTGTCTTTCAACGATTTTATCAGGCTTAAGCTTACTGCTGTTTAGGTGCAAGTTTTTTTTTTTTTTTGTCCTGTGTCCTTTGTGGCTGTGGAGTCCAAAAGTAGATTTTTCATAAGTGCTTAACCTTGGCCTTATTTCTGTCCTCTCAAGTTAACAGCATTTGGCCAGCACAGTGCTCCTGAAAACCTTTCCCCACCTATTGCTTGTAATCTGCTTGTTTGCTGCAGGGTGAGATGCAGGCTGAACCTGTCGTGTATACAGCTGGATGTCATAAATGATTCATGCCTATTTTCAAACAAGTGTGCTTTTTGGAGAAGTCTTTGTACTAAGTGCTTTATAAACTCACCAAGCCTCTGAGCCTAACAACCGAAATAGGAAAGGACCAATGGTCTGCTGCACGTTTTGGATGTTGACATTACCTTTCCTTAAAACAAAGTTGTAATCACCAAATCAGCTGCTACGGCTCAAACTTCTGAAACTAGGGATCACAAACTTGTGACTTTCCTATTTTTGTCTTCAGCTTGCGCCCTGGCTATATTATCCTGCACAAGTAACTCTTGCTCTGTGCCTTTATTTTTACATCTTGATGAGCCTAAGAGCTCTTTTAAGAAATTCAGTTTCTTTAGGTATCTATGTTAAGATGTTTGTGTTCAGATAATGATTTTCTTTCCTGCGCTATTTTCATTTCTCCCACTTCTTTTTCTAATTGTGATAACTGCTCATTTGTGATAAACTGTTCAATAATATAGTAACTGCTCCTGCTAGGCAAATTTTCCAATCTGAGCTATAAACAATTTGTTCAGTCACTACAGGTGTTTGAGCAAATTCATGACCTCTACTTATTTGAATTTCGTAAACACTTAAGCTGAAATAGATACATAAAGTGAACTGCTGAGTTCAGGAGCAAGCAGTATGCCAAGAACTTGAAAGGTACACTTGGTAGGGGGAAAGATATCAAAGCATGGGAGACATCTTGTAAAATGCTGAGCACAGTGAGGAATAAGGAGATGCTAATGAGTGCTGGCTTGAGGAAAGGGCGTGTTGAAGAGCTGTGGTATTAACATAGGGAAATCTTTAGCTTCTGTCCTGAGGAGTTGCTTTTTGTTGCTTGAAGTCTCAAGGTGTCTGCCTGTTAAGTAATGTCAAGAAATGAGCTGCTGCAGGTTGCCTGTTATGAATTAGAAAGCACTCTGGATCAGAAAGGGTTGCAGGAATGTGAGCATCTCAGTTTCTCCAGCAAAAAAGCATATATAATGCCAGCTAACTAGTACCTTCTAAAGGACGTCTGAAAGCCACTTGTAATTCTTCAGTGTTCAGACAGGAGAGCCTGTGGGACCTGGTGCTTCTGCTGTGCAACTGCAGCAGGCACCTCTTTGTGACCAGTCTCCTCTAACAGCAGTCGTCCAGTGCCGCCCTTGCTGCAGATGCTAGGTAAATACTAAAGTCATTTATGAGGGACCAAAAAATTTCATTCCTCCTCAAGACAAACTGACTATTCTGTTGTTCTAAACGTGTGTTTTAGTGACAATATTCACTTCTTCCATCACTTTCAGTCTTATCTCTTTCTAGCATTATATCATTTTATTTGCATGTCTCTTCTTTATTTAATCACTTTTAAATATTAAGCACATTATCTTGGTTCTCAGTCATATTTAATGGACTTTTCTGTGATTTGTTTTAAGTACCAATTGCTTATTCTCTTTTTTTTAATGTATTGTGTCTACTCTTGCTTGTTTTTCCTATGTAATCACAATCTCTGCATTCATACATCTGTTACAACTTGAGAAAGTGACCCTAGACTAAAATGAAGTCTAGTCGGCTCCGTAATAATACCTCTATCACCCAAGGGATCAGAGCTTAGTTCAGCTGGTGTTTGTTTGCTCTTTTTTGTTCCCCCCACCAGTGTGTGCTATTTCAAACATTTATTTATTTATTTCAGGGAGGTGGCTGTAAGGCAAAGAAAGATTAGTTGGATTGATTCTTGGTAGCACTGCCTTTAATTCATAACTTGTTTATGTAGCTTTTTCAGTAGTGGGAAAGGAAGAGAGTCCTCCTGGTTATGCCTTTCTGTGCTGGGAAAGTTCAGCCTCTCGAAGTCAGGAAGGAAATAAATCTTTTGTCTTGCTCTTCTGCTATGAATAATTTGTTGCTTTATAACTTTTGTCTGCTGCAAACCATGCAGATGGGGGCACTGGTGCTTGGGATGGGGTAGAAGCACGGTGTTCGTGATCTGGCACTCTGAAGGCCCAGAGCTCCTAGAGAAATCTTTGCTGCTTCTCGACTCCTCTGTCAGTCTGCTCTCTCCAGGTGTTGTTCATCTTCCTCCGATAGCTTCTTGTATGGAAGAGTACTTTTTGGATTTCTGCTCTCCAGCTCCAGGCTACCTGGATAGCTCTCCACCCCAGCGGTGAACTGACCTCTCCCTTCAGCCTCATCATCCCCTGTTCTGCAGCATGGCAGTGCCCTGGGGCCAAACTCCTCCTCAGTGTTGTCTGCATAAGTCCTTTGTGCATAAGTGCTTTAAGTCCTCCTTCTCTTCTGCAGTGCTTCCACAGGGCGTTTTTGCAGGGACTAAGCCTGTCTCTGCAGCTTTCTTCTCCCCTGATGTGCAGTCTCTCATATCAATTGTTCATGTCACCTAAAACCTGTCTGTCCTCTGTGAAACCAACCTATCTTCAGCTCCTCCACAAACCATGTCAGTTCTGAAGGATTCATACTAAATGCTGTCCTTATCACTGTTCAGCAACTCTAATACAGACATTTAGTTTGCTTGCTTTTTGTTTTTATATCTCTTTTTCTTCATTCACCAAACTTGTAGCAACCAATCAAGGATGAAGAGGGATTACTTATGCTATAATTATTTAATTTATAATCTTTGTCTGTGTGTGTTCTTTGAAACTCTTGGGTATTTCAGTATTGGCTCCTTACCAGCTACTTTTCCTCCAGTGCCTGCTGGTTTGTGATCCAGGTCTCTGCTTCAGTCTGTGTTTGTCAAGAAAATTCCTTTATACGGACCAGTAGCAAGCGAAATGCACTACATGCAGGACCAAGATGTACACAACTGAGTCTACTCCTCAAGAAGTCTGACTCCAAATTCTCTACCTACTGGTTTAAATGTTTTCTTTTTAGCTATCATCACTCCAGCACTTAAGTTAGTTAATTGCAGCTTGCAAACATTAGGCACGTGTTCAGGTTCTAGTTATTATCAGTGTCATTTTTGTTTGGTTTATACTCGATGCAGATTTTTTATTTTTATTTTTTTTAACTTTTGTTTTGACATTTTGAGTTCTGCATGTTTGCCAGTGCTCTGTGGGTGTTTGGACTCTGGTAATCCTCCGGACTAAAAGTCTTATCTTTCGCCTATTATATCTGTCATATTGTTGAACACTCCATTGCTTCAGGTGCGTTATTTAGTTTTGCTGTCTCTTAGACTTGCATAGCACTGTCTCTGCTCATTGCAGGAATCTTTTGGGTGGCATGAAAGATTTATGCTAGCTATACTGCTCTTCTCCTATTCTGCTGTGTTGCCACGTTCCTTTGTGCTTTTCTTAGTAAGTTATTGACTAAGATGTTTTGCTTCAGCATCTGTCAGTTATTTCTCCCCTGTCACCATGGTCCCAATGTGTAGAAAATACTTGGCTGATCTGCTGTTGTCTTAAAGGTTTCTGCAATAACCAGAATTTCTGGCTGTGAACCACTTTTTGTACCCACAAGGCATATATCTGAGAATAGCATTCATTGAAATAGCGTATTTGATTCACACTTACTGCTGTCAGATTAAGGAATAGAGTCTGTTTGCTGAAACTATAGCTACATGTTTATTTTTCTTTACAGAATTCTTTTTTTTTTTAACCTCCCAAATATTATTCTAGTTTAATGTGAACTTCACATTGATCAGCCTTTTCTCTAGTTTTTGTAATATACTAAAAAGTGGAACTAAAGGGCTATAAAATGCCTGTTCGCTTCATGGTCTTTGAACATACAGAGCATCTGTTGCTTCATCAGAACCACTAGAGTGGCAGCATCCTTCTGACATGAAGGCTGTGCATGCAAAAAAATTTTTTTTTTTTTGCTAGCCAAAGGGTAAGTAAATGCAGAAATGAACTCATTACAATTCATGCAAGTTTCAAAACCAGGCTGCTGCTTCTAACTGGGCAAGTTGATGGCCTCCCACTTCTTTAGGATAAATTACTGTATCTGACACTATATGATCTTGATAAGGAGTGCAAGGGCTGTGTCAAAAAAAAAAAAAANGGTGGCATGAAAGATTTATGCTAGCTATACTGCTCTTCTCCTATTCTGCTGTGTTGCCACGTTCCTTTGTGCTTTTCTTAGTAAGTTATTGACTAAGATGTTTTGCTTCAGCATCTGTCAGTTATTTCTCCCCTGTCACCATGGTCCCAATGTGTAGAAAATACTTGGCTGATCTGCTGTTGTCTTAAAGGTTTCTGCAATAACCAGAATTTCTGGCTGTGAACCACTTTTTGTACCCACAAGGCATATATCTGAGAATAGCATTCATTGAAATAGCGTATTTGATTCACACTTACTGCTGTCAGATTAAGGAATAGAGTCTGTTTGCTGAAACTATAGCTACATGTTTTTTTTTCTTTACAGAATTCTTTTTTTTTTTTTAACCTCCCAAATATTATTCTAGTTTAATGTGAACTTCACATTGATCAGCCTTTTCTCTAGTTTTTGTAATATACTAAAAAGTGGAACTAAAGGGCTATAAAATGCCTGTTCGCTTCATGGTCTTTGAACATACAGAGCATCTGTTGCTTCATCAGAACCACTAGAGTGGCAGCATCCTTCTGACATGAAGGCTGTGCATGCAAAAAAATTTTTTTTTTTTTGCTAGCCAAAGGGTAAGTAAATGCAGAAATGAACTCATTACAATTCATGCAAGTTTCAAAACCAGGCTGCTGCTTCTAACTG
>VXAA01002829.1:619554-715980 GCA_013399115.1 Anseranas semipalmata
AGAAAAGAAAAGAAAAAAAAAAAAAAGAAAAAAACTGTTTCAGGGCCTGCATAGATCCTCATTGCTCCAGTTCATTACAGTGACTAAATTATACCCCTTCTGATCCTTTCTTCTTGGTTCAGAAGGTGGAGCTGTAACATCTGTTTAACTTTTCACTTGTCCAAGATGTACCATTGTGGGTGCACTGAAGCAGTAAAACTTTGGGTTCCCAGCACTGCACATATTTATGTATTTTATACAAGTTGGTATTTTGCATCATTTTGAAATTGCACTTGAAAAGGAACCTCAAGTTCTGTGCTCAGTCTGCTAGTTGGGAGAAGCAATCAGTCAGTCTCTGCTTCTAATAGGAAATCTTCAGTTCTTGGTTGGCTGTTTTCTACTGCTCAAACATGTTTATGCTTAATTTGAAAATCTGAGAGTTTTGGGGAAAAATATAATCTCTACATTGGTGCATTTTGCTTATTTTATTTGCCAGTTTCCAGTTTGAAACAAGTTCTTTGGAGCAATCAAAAATTTACGAAATCATCTCATTGTTTTCTGTTTTAGAATCTTTACAGATCCACTGACAATTGTGAGTTTCCATGTTCACAAGTAGTTTACACTTCATACTGTCAATGTAAGCTTTCTAAAGAACAGGACACTGTTACGTAAATGACATTTCTGATATTTTTTGTGAAATGGCTCTTAAAAATTCAGTGCTAGTGAAAAAAAGCCTGGTAATGAGACTAATTCACTCTTCAAATGTTATAGCATCATTTGAGCATTGTCCTTAATTCCTAATTCTAAGAACCTTTCCCCATTTCAATTTTCTCTGGAAAGCTTTCTGTATAAGCAATGAGAGTCTCCAAGTTAATTTTAAAGATCACAAAATTGCTCCTTTTCAGAGGAAGAGCTGTCTTGCTGTCTTGTACTGATCTCTTGTATGCAAAATTACCTTAATGATATCTTCTTTCATCTTAGTATTCTCCCTTGAGCGGTTTGAGTGCTTTCTGGTTCTCTCTGGTAGTGGCTAAACATTTAAAAGCTGATGTTGGAAACGTCGCAGATTTAGGCTTGTCTCCTTTTAGCTCCAAGACCTTCTTTGATAAGGAGCCAGTGACATCATTTCATAATACAAGATATAAACCAGCAGTTCACAGCCTTATTCTTTATTTTTCATAGGACCATATTTTTCTAACGACCATGACTTTCTCATTTTCTCTTGCTTCTCTGCCGCTACCCATGGATTCACAGCTGGGCTGCTGCAGTGAGCATCTCTAGCCCTTGTTCTTTCATCCTTGACCACTCCCTTGGGCACACTGTGCTTCCCAGGAGCAGAAGCGGCTTGAGGGAGCAGGTCAGAGCGATGCAAAAAGGAAGGTTCACTTCCAGCATTAGTGCCTCTCTTGGCTAACCTCTATTGTCACCTCCACAGCTAATAAGTCCAGCAGAGCTCAGCAGCTTGTGTCCTGCTCAGCACTTCACCTTGTTCATTGATGTGTCTCTTGGCTAAGGTGTTTATCAGCTAGAAACTGCTTGTATAAACAAGGATGAGAAAAGAGACAGTCTTTTATAAAATATCTGCTTTTCCTTGTTAGCTGTTGTACAAGTTTTTCCACGATCTCTAACAATCTGTATATTCATTTTTAACATGAAATATAGCTGTCTCATTTGGAAAATGTTATTATCAACACTAGTGTTATCCAAGAGATTTTATTTGTCTAATCAACTGAGTTGTCAGGTTGAGTTAGGAAATCCATTTGTTTGAATCAAAGAGCAGCCTGTGGCTGTAGTGTATTTGTTTATGATGTTTGTTAGGTATGCATGCTGGGAAGCTTGGATGCAAACTATGCAGATTATGATTCCCTTCCTTTAGTCCCAAGAAATTCAAAAATGCATGAGTCATACTTTTGAAAACAGTACTGCAAAGATGAGAAGAAACTTGTGTATTCTACACTGACTTTGGATGGCAGATCATTTTTTGAGAAACATGTTTAGCATTATAGCTAGCTGGTGCTGAGCATTGCAGACCCAGGTATTATTGCTCTTTCAGAAGGTGAATAAATCAAAACTGTAGCAATGCATTGCATGGCCCTTAATGTATTAAGAAACTGTATGCGCTTCTAACTGTCTTGAGGGGTGTACAAAATCTACCCTTCAAAAAAATGCTTGTAATGATATGTGCTATGAAGGAGTACAACAAATCCTTTCTTCTCAATCATCATTAGGAAAGGCTAGAATGAATGAGGACAAAAGGCAAAAAAGCAGCTGAAGATTAGTGTGCAGGATCAACCTGTTGGCACTATTTTGCTGCATCGTATGCATGATTACACTGCTTTTTAGTTTGTACTTGCAGTTTACAAAGTGCTAAGGCTTGTGTGCTGATATAATAAAAATACTACTGATTCTAATGACTTTACACTTTGTTCATAAGCTTCCTCTATACTTGCAGACTCTTAAGACTTTTTAAAAACAACATCGGTGGTGATAAGTGATCACCATGAGTGATGGCTCATTTTAAAGAAGAATCTTGCTTAGCAAACAAGCCTGTAGTGATTGCTCTTGGGACCAGTCAGCACAGCAGAGAATGGTTTGGGCTAAACTGTCAACAGCATAAAGAAAAATTATTATATATTTGTTTTTTCAATTAAAAAAAAATAAAAATAAATAAAAGAAAAACATGTGCAAACTTTCTGTTTGAATCAATTGATTTCTCCACAGCAACGAACCTGAATTTTAATTTCAGTCATGAAAAGCTGCTTTAAAAGGAGGAAATTATCCTTTCTCCATCACTTTCCTCACCCCTTTTTTAAAACAAACAAACAAAAACGTCTTTCCCAAATGCAGATGTACTAACGGCAAACATGTTATATACCACAAAATTATAGCAAAGGACCAAAATTTCCAAGTTTACTAGAAGAGAGAATTGTAAAGCACTTATTCTAAGGCTAATAAGTTAGATTTTAGTAATTCTCTGGACATCTGGAAGCTATGAAATCCATCTCTGGGAGGCATACATCTTTTCGTCTGTACTTCTTCAAGCCTGCCATCCCATCCCCCTGCACTTCCCATCTTGCTTTTGTCAAAAAGATTCAGCAGTCAGCACGCTCCTGTGGAATATTTTGGTGTTGTTGAACAAGTATTTTCTGATTGTTGTAGGTTGCATTATTCTCTATTCTTTCTGTGTCTCTAGATCTGCAATTGAACTGTATTTTCTCACTAAAAAGGGTCTTATTGTGAGCTGTCTTGTAACACAAGTGGGTGAATATACCTCTCAGCCCAATAAGCCTCTGAATATTTTGCCCAGAGAGGTTGTGGATGCCCCATCCCTGGAGGCATTCAAGGCCAGGCTGGATGTGGCACTGGGCAGCCTGCTCTAGTGTTTGGCAACCCTGCCCAGAGCAGGGTGCTTGAAACTAGATGACCTTTAAGGCCCTTTTCAACCCAGGCCATTCTATGATTCTATGAATAATTTTTGATGGTGTTGCACATGTGACTGAAGCTCTGAGGCTGAGCCCTCCCAGGTGCTGATGCTCCTGGCTCCCCCAGCCCCTGTGATGCCCACGGAGGCTGCAGCCATGCTCATCCCTATGCAGCTCGCACCAAAAGGTACCTCCAGGTGGTTTAGCAAGTGCTCCTTGTTGCTGTGAATGCCCGGAGGTGGAAAAACACTTGGCATATCACAGCTACGAAACTAATGGTTTTTAAATCTAACATGGCTGAGTTGTCATGGCAATTATCAAATGAATGTTCTTATTTCCTGTAAAGCTGTGTTTTATAATGCTCTAAGCTACACTTTAAGTGACTACTTTGTGCAGGCTGTCTAGGCGAACAAGCTGTAAAAGAAGCTAAGTGCCAATTAAAGCACTGGGAAGAACCTCTCTTGCATGAACTCGATGAGACACTGTAGCATGCATAATCTCGCTTAAACAAATTCTGAAATGTTGCCTTTCATTTCCAATATGCTATAGCAACACCTGGGTTATAGGACCCAGGGTATTCCGGTGGAAAATCAACAATGGCATGCTTTTGGAAAACTACGCAGTTTGTTTTTCATGTAGTTGTTCCAAGTCATGTTAAGAACAAACTGAATGAAGGGTTTTTGAAAGTTATCCCACTGGTAGCATTAAACAATAGAGATCAACTGAACAGTTTGCTGTTAATTACATATTTACTGTTAGGAAGTACTTAGCAGCTTTGGTATCAAATTCTAGTAGTCCTCCAAGATCAGGTTTTAAGCAATGTGGCTGATTATCCTTCCCTAAGTTTTCATGTATTGTATTTTTTATATTTCCTTATGTTTAAAACAGTGGTACTGTGGGAGACAACAAACAAATGTTTTTTCTTTCCACAATCTTCTGTCTCTCTCTATGCACATATATGCGAATTCTCTGTAGTTTCTCCAGGGGGTGATAAAGGCAAGGCTCCTTCCCTCTGCAAACACATACAACTTTGCTGGCATAATAAATACACCAAAAAGGAGAACCAGCAGCAGATGCAGGTAAGTAAATTGCTAACCATTGAACTTAAATTACCTCCTAAATTATTATTGTGACAGCGCACACATTTTCTCGTGTTTGGAAAGAGTCTGCCATTTTTAACTATGTTCCACTGTTTATTTTTACTTGTGAAAGTCAGGGGTTTTGTTTCTTTGTTGTTCTCATCTCACAGGACTGGTTTTGCTTTTTATTTTGTCTCTGTGGAAAGTGAAGCAGTAAAATCTTTCAAGAGGCCAGCGGCTGGGTATCCTGCTGTTGCTTTCAGCCCCATATCCTCTACTGAACAGTGGGAGTGAAGGCTTACCAGCCTTTTCAACTTATTCAGATTCAGTTTCCAGTGTGCAAATATTAAGTAGAAGCATGAAGGCAGCTCTCAGAGTAAGGGACAGCTTTGCAACAGCATGAGACACTGCCCATTTTCTCTTTTACAGGAGGATATAACTCGCTCTGTTTTACCTGGTGCAAAATTAAGTTGATTTTCCTCTTCCTTCCCCTGATGAATTTGCCTGCTCAAGCTGTGCCACTGAATGCTTGGGAAAATGCAGAAAGAATGTGTCAGGAGCTTGAAGAGAAGCAAAGACAGGTTGCAAAATATGAAAAGAATGGTTCCCCTACTTAATAGTTCTCCTATTTAAGGGACAGAAAAAATTGCTGTAGGATAGATGTAGTGCATATCTGAAAACAATACCTAAAATGCTGGGTCCCTTTGCTGGAAATGTTAGAGGAAATTAATTTCTGTTTCCAGGAAATCAAACCAAACCCATGTCAAAGCAGGTGTTCAGGAGCATGTAGCTGAGCAACTTGGGACGGCAAGTGTGCAGCACACAAGGTTGAATGGTAGTCCATAAACTGTGTGTGTTTTTTTTAGGGTAATATTCTGCTATTTCATACCAACTAGCGTTTTCCTGCACTGGTTTCTGAGTGCAGCCTTCAGTTGTTTCATTGCAATTTTCTGTTAACATGGTTTGGCTCCTAATCCCTCCTCTTGGGAATGCTTTTATCCACTTAGTGTATTCTTTTGGAAAGTGGGAAGGAAATACAGAATCTGGATTGTTGTCCTTGGCCAGATTGCCTTCAGAGCTGATTTAGGACATCCTTGGGAATATTTCCTGAGGAAACCAGTATTCTGCAGTATTCTGTATCTCCCCAGCATAATGTGGGTCTGTGTTCTCTGGAAGAACACCTAGAATCTAAAGCTACCTCAGTTATCTGTTTAAAAACTCTACTTATCTTCTCTTTAAGCAAAGTGGTTTGTCCATCTTCATGATTGCAGTAGGAAGTTCTTCTGCAGCTCATAGTCACTACATCAGCTGCCAGTGTTCAGCAGTCCCTGACTTCTCGTTATCAGAGAGGACCAGTTTGTAATATTTTTTTTTCTTGGTTTTGCTATTATTTTGTATTTTACAACAGTTCAATGTCAGTGATCAAACTCAACACAGTTTGAGAATAACCATTAAACAGGAAGTATAAGTATTAAAAAAAGAAAAGAAAAGAAAAGTAACAGCCTGTTCACTTTTCACCATAAAAAAGTTAAGAAACCCAAAGAAGCTCTATAAAATATTTGGAAGGAACACAGAGAAGTCAGGATGGATATTTAATTTATAACAATGGCCATGTGATCAGAATACATGAAAAATTGGAAACCAAAAAGGAGCCCTGATCTTAGTAAGTATTCATTTAGTAAGACCTGTCTTACAACTCTATCTTATACTCATTCTTCCAGGAAACACATTTTTGGTTGGCAGCAAGACCCATACGGTCATTCGGGATACCTAAAATTTTACGTCAGGCTGAACTCTATTGTGGGAGTTTGATTCCTTTGCTGAAAAAGAACTAACTTGTTCGGCATTTGGTCTTGTTTTTTGCCAAGTCATCCTGCTCACAAAGTTGTTACCCTTGATTATGTTATTTCAAGTTGGAGTTTTTGCCTGTGCAAGCTAAGAACAGGGGTAAAGGCTCTGTGACTCTTTGGGACTCTGAAGGCCCTTCCTTTGTCTTGTTGGCAGCGTGTTCAGGTTCTTGCCTTGTTTGTTGCTCCAAGTGCTTTGGGTGCCAGCAGGCTTTTCTCTGGTAGAGTGGGTGTGGTGGGTGTGCCTCTAGAAGTAATGAGGCCAGATCATGAGAAGCAGACTTCTATTGGGAATTTTCTGGCATCCACATGGTGTAGTCTGGACCAGCAGTGGAAGAACATGGCAATACACAAGCCTTTACTGCTTGGCATAGCCAAGCAGGGTTTGTTTGGTTCTTGTTTTTCATAGTGTAGGTTCCCCCCTCCACCCTCCTGTCTGGATGTCATTGCTAATCCATCAGATATACTTGGTAAAGTAGAAGGGGAGCACAGGGAGAGGGCACAGGTCATAAACTGTACCAGTGGCAGTTTCTGGAGACTTTTTGCATGCTGAGAATAAACAGTAACCAAATAACTGATGCACTTGGTGTGCAGCTGTCCCTTTGTCCGGGAATATACATGGGAACCAAGATAAGTAAATGCCCTGACACTGCTTAAGAAGCATATTTTGTGTAGATGCATATTAGCGATTCAAAAGCTAAACTGGGATCTAAGCAAAGTCATTTGCTTGTCGGCCTGTTTATTTTTGACCTAAGCAGTGTTTAATTTAAGAAGCAGAAGGACTGGGATAAGCAAGTGCAAACCTAAATGGGCAGCTGGCTGCAGAGCGGTGCTGAAGCCGATTCATCCTGAAGGGCAGCTCACTCATACCCTCACTCAAGAGAACAGGAAGGTGAAGACCAGGGTGAGAGAAAGGAACACCCCACCCCTCCCCACAATGTTCTAGTAGTGGTGAACTCAAGCCATTTCTGTTCCACTAGCAAGGAAAGAAAAAAGGAAAGGCAAATACCAAAAGGTGTTAATTTTAAATACAATATGCCTATCTATGCATGCATATTAGGTGAGACACTTGGTGTGTCCAAGTCAAAGCAATGTTTTAATCTGCTTTTTGTAGAGTTCCTTAATTCCTGTGTGTATTACAAAGTATATGCAGTGTGAATAAAACCTGAGCTTCCTAATAACTCATAGGTGAAAGTAATAAACACTCTTAGTATGAGTTTCTTTATAAATAAAACATGCTAGCCTGTTTTGTTTAGGGTCCCTAAGTCCTCAGTTCTGTGCTGGTGGCTGGAATAATTAGGTTCTGTTTTGAAGGCAGCGATTTTTTTTTTCAGTATAAACATGAATTTGTTACTTTGAAAAAGGAACATTCTTTCATTTCAGAGATTTTTTCATAGTCTGAGCCTCTGGCATTACTCAAGACTGTTTCTTTCCCAGTCTAGTTTACTCATCCTACACTAACCATCAGAAGTGAGCTTTTGGGGAGGGGTTTTTGGCTGCCTCAGAAGAGTTGCTGTCTTTTGTAATTTAGCTTGGGTTTGTTTGATAGCACTCCCTTTTCTATCTTCAGCATGGAGATGGTATTGCAACACTTAAAAGCAGTATCAAATAGATCAGGTGTGACAGAACTCCCCTAACTCTCTGTAAAAAAGCTCTTTGCCCAATTCCCTCCTGAAATATCACTGAAGTGGTGTTTGACAGATTTCTGTAGCTATAAAAGCTCTCAATTGCTATTATTACACAGATCTCTGGAAATATATTGATAGGCTTAAGTCTCCATATTTCTGATTCTACCTGCTAAACACAGCCCCAGTCTATCTCTGACTAACCACCTTTCTCGTTTTTGCCAGATTCACCTGTTAGTTTGACTCTGGAGGTTTTTTTGAAAAAAAAAAAAATATATATATATATATATATTTATATATTGCCTTGTTCTCAGCGCTAGCTGGGAAGGAAGGGTAGAAAGAATAAAATACTTCTGGTGCTCTGCTATATGAATAGCTGCTCATAAAAGCTGAAGCGGAGTATCTGCTCACTTCATTCATTTTTGAAAATGGGGAGTCATCCAAGCATAAACTGAAGCAGACAGTTTATCTCCTGTATAAAGGGAGCCATAGGTTTGATTTCTGATAGTATTTTATGCAATTTTCCTTCTTTTTCTCTTTCCATTGGTGTTTCTTTTTGCTATGGCATTTAATTTACAAGCAATTAGACATGCATGAACCCCTTGCTCTAGGTTGGTGAACTTTGGGACTTTGAACTTTGGCTTTTGGGACCGCTGTGAAATGCTTGTTCATGTGCTTCCCATGAGAACCCTCCTCTGATGACTTCTTCACAGCTCTGAACTTTGCTTGGAAGACCAGACACCTGGGCCAAGGACGGGTTGTGATAGCAGCAGCAGTAACATAGGGTGGAGGAGAACAAGGTGCTGCTCATTCTTTTAGTCCACCAGTGCCTACAGGTGTGGTGCTATTGCTTGTTAGTTTGGCACTTAGTCATTTAGAAAACTGGTGATAGTTGCCGACTCACATGGATCATGCAAAAGATAATTTGGCTCTGGCCGTGCACGAAACTAAGCAACAGTCCCTGGCTGTAAAGATGCATTGAAGCACATGGCTAAACTCGTCAGATGTGAAGCTGCACATGGGGATGTTTTAAGAGAAGACAGACTGGATCAGGGCATTCATCTACTAGTTCTTCTGCAGTCACAAGGAGCAAGGGTGATGATGCAAAGGCAAAGAATCCCTGCTTTCCCACAAGCATGTGCTGTCCTTAATCTTTCCTGACTGTCTTCACCTCATTATGCTGCTCTGCAAGTATGCATTTTTGTGCTGAACCTAAACTATGCAAGACTGCCTGTATCAAGACATCCAGATAACTGGGCATTTAGTCCTCAAGCCTGCTCACCAAGGAGCATGACAACACTTTCAGCGGCTTCCAGTAAGCTTCAGACCTACAGTAAGAAAACAGGTTATACCTGTGTTGTTCCATATACTTTTACTAATTCTTCCTGTCCTCTGTGCTCCACCTGCTTCATCAAATTGTCTTTCCATTCTGCTGAGGCAAATTGTGTTTGACGTGACAAGAGGATGAGAAATATTTTCTGGAGGTTTCCTTAGCTCTGTATTTTTTGACAGTATGGTCATTAGACATGACTCATGACTCATGGCTCAGGTTGCTCTTGAGCAGAGGCAGCATGTTTGTGTTTAGTGGCCTTGGAGGCAACTTTCTTTCATGATTTTGCCCAATTGCCTTTGAACTCTTGCACAGTGTCAGCATCCAAGAGAGCCTGTGAGAGTATTCCAGCTTAACTCCTCCTTGCACAAACAAGTACCTCCTTTACAAGTTCCTACTGCCTGTCAATTTTGTTTGAGGTCCCACAGTTCTTGTAGTTCTTCCATGTGAATCTCATATTTTCATTTATTTTCCCCTCTCCCTTTCAGGTAAGCATGCCCCCTCTGATTTTGTTTGCTCAAATAGAAATGCCACTCCGTGTTCCCCATATGATATAAGCAGTGATTACCTAACATCAACTAGTGTGAGATGGCTATAAAAATTCACCAATGCACACTGCCAAGAACTTTGGTACTTGGAACAAAAAGGAGAGGAAAGACCATTTGGGGCTTTTCATAATTAGCCTTACTTGTCATATCTACCATACATATCATACGTTCCTGATAGTGATGTATGAAGAACAACAGATTTCTTATATCAATTCCACAGCACAATTATCTCTGTAACATCTTCTAAATTAGAGCTTTGTGTAAGCATTTGTTACTGTATGCAGTGATTTGGGGAGCTGGAACTGGATGACCCAGCTTTGGCCCTCAGAAAGAGGGATTGGAGAATACCTCAGTTAGTTCAGGGTTCATACTACCAAAAGTAAGCAAATTTTCACTAAGCTTTCTTTCATAAATGCCAAGTCTGTTGAATAAAAGCTATGACAAAGACACTATGATGGCAAAATCCAAAACATACAGAAATGCCAACAGTTGACAGAATGAAAAGATTCTATAGGCTTATTTTTACATACTTATGGCACTCTGACTTTGTTTCCCCTTTATATAGAGAGAAAAGAAAAAATCTGAAAAAATCTTGAGGAGTAAAATTAGGGCTAACTTGAAAATGTATTAAGAATCTCACGGAAATATATATGGTATGCAAGCATTGCTTTGAGTTTTTTTTTCTTTTTCATTTTTTTGAACGGGTAGTTCATATGTGACAAAAGATGTTTCAATGATTCTTTGGGAGAAAAAAAACACAAACAGGTCTTTCTTACTTGTTCAAAATGTGCTTTTTATTTTTGGTTATTCTATGTGGATTTCTTTGGTTTGTGGCTTCTTTTATTCTGAGTTTATATATCAATATATTTCTGTGGGAGTGTTGCTCAGAGCCTGGATAAAGGAATGACAAGTCAGCTTTTCTGTGGCTTTCCTGTGGCCTTGAGATTCTCAACAGTTTGTTTTTCAAACCAAATGCCAGTGCGTAGGTTTATAAATTTTGGAGTTAGAATCTGTAGAATTTATGCCCTGAAATCAAATATACAAAACAAGTAAATAATTTAAGGGCTCTGCTATTATTTCCTGTGATATAGACATTTCTCTCAAATTGATAAGCACTCCTTAAAATTGTATTTTGAATGCTTCAGTAAGCTTTTTGAAATTTAAGAACATCTGTGTTGGGAAACCATGCCTGCCCTGTCACTGTTTTTCTTAGTATGAGGTTGAGTATGTTAAGCTTCAGGAAAAATGTGTAGTTAAATGATTAGTTAAATTAGAAAAATGATTTAGTTAAAGTATGGTTTGAACGCTTCCACAGCACTGGAGTCTTTTAGGGAACATATTTTACGCATAGATGCTAAGGTCTGGTTTTTTTGTTGTTCTGTTTGTTTTGTTTTTGTTTTGTTTTGTTTTTGCTACAGCTGTATTTTGTTTTTTTGGTGGGTGGAAATGGCTTTCATTTTGAAAAGTATTTAAGGACAGCTGTTTCTATTGAACAGGTGAGATGTCAAAAAGCTGTTGATAGGTAAATGGCAATTCATTTCCGCATAGTGCTCTACTAACTGCATATCTCGGTTTTCATTTGTATACTAGGCACTTAAAGCATGTCTCCAAATTGTAGGTATGCAGGAGTTCAGAACTTGCCTAGTGGAGCTTAATGATGAAGATGTGTTTCCTGAGCTTTTAAGGTTTTTCAGACAACTTTGCAAAAATGAGGTAATCAATCTCGCTGCCACCCTTACATCAGGTGGGTACTTAATTGAAAAGGGGCAGACCTGATGCTTCTGCAGCCACTGGCAGCAAGCTCATTTTCAGGGCAGCATAACACCACTGAGGCTGGTGTCATTACCTTGCTGTCCACTTGTGGTTCTTGATATAGAGAAAATTTCCTTCCCTCATGTACTGTCTTCAACTGTAAACTCTGCAAAGTAGTTCTGGCACAGGATAACTTTGATTGTAGTTATTTTTTTAAGCCCAGAGGGGGTAGCTTCATTCTGGAACGTGTTTAGTTCGTAGGTGACAAATGATCTGTGAAACCCTCAGAGACAACTCATTATAAATGAGGCAAGGCAGCAGAAGTCCCCACTGTCGCTCAGTTTGGTAGGCCAGTATAATTGGAACTATATAAAGTGAAACTGAGTTAGGATTTAGCAAGGTAATACCCAAAGAAGTCAAAAAAATAAAGCACCTTGTTTCAGCTCCTTCCAGCACCTCAAGAATATACTGCTGTGCTTTCATTTGCTTCTTCCCACATATGCTATATACTATTCCTCAGTTCTCTGTTGCTTCATTTTACATCTTTGCCTAAAGAATGTGTCAACATTTTGTAAGTGCTGATTTGCTGATTTCATTTTTGTCAGTGTTTGTTTGGTTACTTCCAAAGACACACAAGACATGCTGCTTCATTTCGCACATGGTAGCATATCAGGCCTTATTACTTCAAGAAAACAAGAATAGAGGCAAAATTTTCAATCCAAGTCTGTAAATTAACCGTTATTTTGAATTAACTTCCTAAACTCTTTTTACAAATATTATTATACAGTAGTGTGCCACCATTTAAAGTTGGCTTATTCTTTCTTCCTTGCATACCAGGGGCATGCAGGCTGGGCCTTTTATGCTTTCCAGCTGATGAAGACCAAGCCTGAAGGCAGTGCTCATACAGTTGTTTTGGTTTTGTTGCACTCTTCATATCAGCGGTACACTCTGAAGTAAGCTCTTGTAGTTTAATTCAGGTTTAATTTTCAATACCTTTTCTCATAGATTCTGGACTTCCTATGGTAATGTTTATTTTACAGATGGACAGCTTTAGCTTCTGACTTGCACATAGGAAACTAATTCCATATCTCAGGTTATCATAATGCAATTAAACGAGCACAGCACAAGTCATTCTGAAGAACTGCAGAGACAAATTCTCAGAGTCAGAAGTCTAATAAGAGTTGCCTTTATACGAGAGCTCCTGTAATAGATTTTTTTTCCCCTCAACATCTCTGAAATACAGTATTTTCTTGACTAAGTTGTCTGTTTTCATGAAGGAGACTACTAGTAATAACAGTAATAGCAAAGAACATGACATTTAAATTGCTTTTAGAGTTAAAAAGAAAAAAGCTGCAGATGGTGTATGAAATTTGAAATTTATCTCAGATATGCTCATCTGCTTCGATGCAGAGTCAAAAATATCAAATGATTTTCTTTGCCCATTAGGTAGATATCTTCACACACTGAAGATTGCAAAATTGTTATAGCAGAACTAACTATGTCCTTTGCATGAGCAACAGCACTCACTGCTCAACCTGGATAAGTGCTGGAAAGTCCCAACCACGACACAGAAAAACTATGGATAAACACTGAATGAACAGGGCTTACCAAAATTTGCTTTAGATTTATCAGAGACTCATGATGCTCAGCCTCAAAGCAGCATGCATGCAGCTTCTCAGCTTTCAAAATGCATGATGCCTTAAATAAATAAATTGTCCTAAAATACTACATTCAAGCTACTGCTAGATGATCACTGAACTTACAGAAACTGACCAATGAACTCTACCAGAAGAGAAATATTACATGCTTGAGCTTTTTTTTTTTTTCTTTTCTTCAATTTGGATAGGGGAGGAAAGGGATGATGCTAATGATTGTTTTCAATAACATGTATTAATTATGTAAAATTCTGCAGTGATATGGCCTCTGCAAGCAGAGTAGTATCTACATATTGTTAGCCTCAAACTCTTGTTATGGGTAAAAATGAAGCATAAATTATATGTAAAGCCAAGAATTTATTTTACATGCAATTGAAATCCTAACAGTCGAATCAAATAGTATTTATTACTCCAGATTAAGTTATTACAGGGGAAAAAAAATACTACTACTATACAGAAAAAAAAAGCCTCTATAACAACAAAGAGTTTCCATACTCATGCTTCTTTTCCTGATATTATGCTTACCCTTCCAGTGCCCCTTGGGGACCTAACATTGAAGGTTTTGGAGGGGAGAGGAGATCATGCAGCTCGAATTCTTAGACAGGAGGAACATGATATTGTTGATTTCTCTTTCCTCAGCTTAGGAGCATCTTGAAGTAATACTTATGTGTTTGTTAACATACTTTACACCTTGCTTGCTCTTTATTGATTAGTTCATGGTACAAATGAATTTCCTATATACAGTATGTTTTATGCAAGTTGCATGCTTGTTCTTTGTTCTCTTTTTTCTTGTAAATGTGGTTTTGCCCAGCTCTGAGTCTGCATTTCTTTGACTGGCCATTGGTGAGTTGTTTATAGTGCTGGGGCCTCCAGTGTCACCCTGTGCCACATCTCTTACTGTCCCATGCATGCATTTCTCTAGACCACGTCCTGTGTCCCCATTTTCAAGGGCTCTTCTACCATACCATAACTTCTACAGAGAATAAGTATATACAACCATGATTATATCGTACAAAGATAAGAAGAATAAAGCAAATTACGTATAACCACCTAGTTATTAGGGGAAAAAAAAACAAAAACAAAAAACACTATTATACCTAAGTCGGGAATTTGCAGGCAGGTCAAGAGGAGCTGAGACAAAGTAAGTTTGACAAGCAGCCATCCTGAGGCCCAGCAAACTCAGCAGAAAGCCCACAGCCTGTTACTAGCAATGGCAACACAGTATTTACTGGGCTGCAGGGCTACCTTGTACTAGCTATGAAATGAGATATGTTGTCTTCCCTAGTTATGTGATTCAAGTTAGGAACACCATGGAAACATTTTGGAACTGCTTCATGTGTTTTTTCCTATGTCATGTCATTTCTATGGTACCATATTTTCTCTCCTAGTAAGATTTGTGGTACTAGGTCCTGACTTTTTAATGAGAAGGCTGACAGCAGGTTTCACTCATTCCTGCTGAGGATGGGCAATCAACTTTTACACTTCATGTCATGGCATTTCATCTGTCCTGACTGTTAACCATTCTGGGATCTGGCGGTACTTTGGGGAATATGATGAACAGCAGGCTCCTCTGTAGTGGGCCACAGTGAAGGCTTGCTTTTGTTTTCAAAGGCAGCCATTTGCTTGAGTTTCTCTTACTATGTTAAATTAATACATACTTCAAGGAAAAAATGTACTTAGGCACAGAATACAGAAGAAATGAAGAAATATGGCACAGAATTGGACATCAGGTCCCACATTTGCCATAATGTGGTAATTGCTTTGGTTTGTTCTCTCTGGATTCTCCCCTAGCTCTGTGATTTACACAGAGCGTTCAAACATATTCCTCCAGTGTAGAAAGTAGAGGGTCTAGGGAAATTTGGACTTGTACAAAAATCCCTAGTTTGGGCTTAGGAGGAACATAACCTTTCAATTAATCTGTTGAGTCCTTTTGATGTAGTTTTTCCTCCATTGGCTACAGTAATAAATCACACCCAGTAAAAGTATGTATAGAAAGCAAAGGTTAAATGACTTTTTGTTTGTGATTTGCTATGTTATTGTTTAATTATATTATTATATAGCTATAGATGTAGCTATAGAGAATAAAAAACTTAGTATGCTTTTGTAAAGCCCAGCTGATGGCTAGTTCCCAAGGATGATAAATTCACTCCCTCAATCTAATGGTAATACATGTTTTTGTTCATCTCTGGCAAACACATAGCAAACATTGATGGTATGCTCCTATTGGACCCAGCCTAATAGTGAACATAGCTTTTGAGTCACCACACTCTTTCTAGCATGTTCACAGTTTCAGTTCCCAGAGCTCTCACTCTGGAGAGAGCAAGTGGTACGCGACTGAGAGTCTGGCAGCAAGAGGATCTCAACAAAATACTGGCTCTATGTGGGAAGCAGTGGAGACATCCATGGATGGACACCTGGATGCAAAACTGTGTTGGAGACCTGTATGCCAAGTACAGTTCTACTCTGAAAAATAACTTTGTAAAAGAAATTTCAAAATGACACCTTGCTTCTGATTGCTCAATAATAATAATAATTATTATTATTATTAGCAGGGAAAAGCTGCTCTCCTAGTAATACTCAGGCACTCCTCACATTACTGCTTTGTTGTGGCTGTATGATTTTAGCACAGTCTTTATGAAGAAAGTGGTTTTCACCTGCCTTCATTGCAGTTAACAACCAGCCTTTTTTGCAGATCTAGTACGCAATGCTAGTGTACATTCAGTGCCTTTCTCTGAGCAGAGCATGTTTCCTAGAGCTAACAGCTAAAATTAGTAATGCCTATTTTGTCATTTGATGTTAACAGGAAAGACACGGAGTACATTCAGAGAAGGATCTATTGTATAAGACAAAGCCTCTCTTATAGTCACTTAGGAGAACAACCCCCTGTGAGAACAGTGCAGTATTTTAAATCATTAAAGATAACTTCTTGCTAGGGAATGCAAGATAATGATAATACATAATATTCCTCTCTTGCCGCTTCCTTCTCCTGTATTGATTAGTCCTGTACTGTAAGTGTGATAGATCAGGATGCTTATCCTCTGTTCCTCTGGGCACTTTGAAGAAATGACCACATATTTCAAATGACAAAAAAGAATAACCTTAGACAGTCAATTGACAGACATCAAAAGGAACTGTGAAACTTGCAGTCCCAGGTGAGCTGTTACTTGAAGATTATCCAGCTTCCTTTTAAGTCATCTCTGGTTTGTCTTTGTACAAAGTTCTGTTGAACTCAGTCTGGATTTGAGAACCAAACACTGGGTTTTTGTTTGTTTTCTGGGCTCCCTTCCCTTCTTATCTCCTGGGAAGAATAGATAAAAAAGCAACATGGTTAAAGGGACTGGGCACTTGTCCCATGGCAGCTATGGGGTTTGTCTTGCCTAATTAAAAATTCTTTGTTTGAAACTGCTTTATAAGTAGTCATAAAAAGAAAACAACAAAAATCTCTGAATTAGTCTGTTTTTGAAGTAAAATACTCTGTTCAACTGTGTAAAAGCACTAAAACGATCACTGTTGTGTTTAAAGTATGAGAGTTTATGAGTTTGTCTCGACTCGGGGTTTTTCAGATAAGCATTAGGATTCTGGAATCAGCTGCTGTAAACTTGTATCCAAATGCAATGTAAAAGGTAATAACACTTGCAAAGATATATATAATTTTGCTAAAGACTGAGAATGAAACAGTGATCAGTTTGAAAGATGTAGACTTTCCTACTCCTGCACCTGGAATATAGAAACCATTGTTTGCTTTGAAGTTGTAATACATTTTGGAATTGTAGATTGTTAGGAACAGGATATATCAGCAGTTTACAGGCAAGTTGTTTGCTGAATGCTCTTAAAAATTATATACCTTCATCCACAGAAACAGTGATCAGAAGAAGTGCAGAGCTACGTAAATCTTTCAGGATCTTGAGCCTAACCCCAACATTTGGTTTCCAATGAGAAATCCTGCATCAAGAATTGTTGCATTAGATCAAGGGGCAGGAGCTAAATAAACATCTGCTGTTAGTAAGAATTTGCATCACAAAACTGTATGGTATTTCTTTGGATGACAAAGTGCTTTTGTCAGAAGCAAGCTTTTAATAGTGTGAACAAGGACATCTGCTTGTTTCTGCCATATTTTAGGAACAGAAAATTACTGTTTGGTCAAGTTATCACTTCATGATATGTAATATTCTTTTCATCCTGATTTCCAATTCTGTCTTTCTTTGAGGGAAAAAGAAATCATAAGACCCTCCATAAATATTTTTAATGGCTAATTGCCATCTTAACAACTGAAATTTTCCTTATCAAGTAGATTTTGAAGTAGTGGTATAGTTCTAAAAATTACCTAGCATGTTCATTTTTAGGTCATCTAATTCCATCTTTCTGTCACATCATTCTCTTCATCATATTATTCTACTGTTTTCCAAGAAGGGGCTTGATAGAGTTGTTATTAATGATCAGAGATGAAGACAGTACCTCACATGTTGTAATTTTTATCCTTTGCTATGTAGCGATAAAAGGATAGGAAATGATTTAATGTTTTATTTGTCTTTATATCTTCACAACTTATATGTTGAACTGTTTTCAACTATTCTCATAAAACCAATTTTTGTACGTAATAATTTGCCTAAAACGCAGTGGACTTGTTTTGCAGTCGGGTGGTTCACTCACAGGCTGCGCAGCATGGCAGCCCCCGTACCCTTCTGCCCATCCCCAGCAGGTGGCCCAGGCTTCCACCATGAGTGGCACACTGGGACACGAGGCCACTGTCTTCTGGAGGTTTCCATCTGAAAGTGGGACCTCTTCCAACTGAGAGTATCTAGAGTGGCAAATGCACTCTTTTCAAGAGTCATATTCCATTGCTCGGGCTCCTTTGTGCTTTATTTCTTTGGGCACGTGTGATAGTTGAAGACAAGAGATTTTGCACAGGTTTTCTAAAACATCTGCTTTCTTTACAAATCTCTGATGAAGTGGGAATTAAGCAGCACACCACCCTGCTGCTGCTCCCTAATCACTGGCAGGTGTTCTGCATGGTAGGGGTTGTGCTCTCACAATCGTTTTCTTTCCCTGCTCCATCCCCTCTATTAAATGTCACTTCAGAAGATCAAGCTTTTCTTCTAAATCATGGAGTCTCCTCTCTGCCTTCCTGTTAACTGCATCTTAGGCTGGTCCTGATTGTTGTTTTGCCAGCTCTGCCTTTTTGTCTGTCCTCAGCCAATGTGCTTTATATCTCTGTAGTGGCATCTGTTTATCTGTTGCTTCATTGGATTTTCCATTTAAGTCACTACATTTTGGAGTTAGTTTTGTTTGGGGTTTCACCATTGCACTCTGGGCAGTATCTGTTTGATTTATTCAGGATTTCTGACCACAGCTGGTATAATAATCAGATGCTTGAACAAACCTCAAATCTTGCAAAAGTTACCAGCCAGAATTATGATCACACAAGGATGGTCAGTAGTTGTGTAGAATTTTTTGAAATCCTTTTTTAAGAACAAATTTGAAATCAGTTTAACTACAGAAAAGCAAATCACCCATATCTCTTGTGATGTTCTTTTCGAGCTTAGCAATAATCTCTTTTTACCTTCATCTCCTCTAGTATTTCTGGTATCTTTGTTTCTTCTCTAGAGATTTACAAACAAGTTCCTTAACATGAAATATCAAATTTTCTTTTCATATTTCTCTCTTTTTCTAGAACAAATTGTGTCTCCCTACATAGTTGATAAATTGACCAGAAACTACCACTAAATTAAGTTATGAGTTAAGTTCTTTGTGATTCAGCATTTCTCATTTAGTATGCCAAATGCACATCATTCCTGTTCTTAGTATGATTTTCTTAATAGTTCTTCTAGGAATGTTGCTTCCCAGCAAATTAACTGATTGGATTACTTAAGTCTTCATCTAATTCTCCTTTCCTGCTCTTTGTCTATTCCAGCATCACTTATGCTTGCTTATCTTCTTTATATCTTGGTAATTTATTGCCTGAAAGCATAACCCATGTTCTACTTAGCAGCTGTCCAATATTTGCAGTTTTTAATCCTGCTCCATTTATACTAGGCTGTTACTTGTCCCAAAAGGAATAAGAGACAAGGATTTATTAAAGTTAAGAGTTCAGAACATAGAGAATATATGAATTCACTTACTGTTCATAAATGGGACAAACAAAGATTTCATTAGTTACCATGCACCAGCTATCATAGAAATGCTGAAATTTTACTTTGAAATTTAATTTAATACACTTGTGTTGCTGCATGACTGCTTATTTGTTTCTTATAAAGTCTCTCATCTAAACTATTGACTTCTCATCTGTGGGAGATCTCCACCTAGCTCCAAAACTGCCCCTTCAGAGCACAGAAAGAGTGCAGGCATTGCAGTCATTTCTGTCCAAACTGAAAAGCTTCCAACGATGAGGCTTTTCCTTTTGTTCTTCAGACAGCTTTTTTATCCCATATTCTATTGTACCTTCTGTTGCTTTGATTGAAATCCCTTGCCAAATGCTTTTGAAAAGCTAAATATAACTACATCCTCTGAATTTCCCTTTATCTAGGTAGTAATACTTTCAAAGGACACTTACAGGTAAAATAAATGTTCTTTCCACTGTGCAAATGAGTATGCAATAATACTTCAGTGGTGTATGGATCCTATGGAATTTAGAAAAATGTACACACAATTGTGGCAGCTTTATACTATCTCTTTATGCTATTTATACTGCAGTCTTTTCAAGTGAAGCATCATTGCTATCGCTGGAGTAATTTTTTTTCAAAATTTTCTCTCAAACTCTACAGAATCTTTTGAGGATTTTCAGATGAAGAGGAGTCAAACACTTTTTGGATAATTTTTGCACTTAAGTCACCTAGCAAAGAGTGAGATATGAATTCCTAAAATTTAGTCAAAACAGAATGCAGAAAAAGGATGAATAATATGTACTTTTCAAAATGTAGTACAAAACTTATATTCTTAAAAAGAAAAAAAAGAGAGAGAATAGTCATTACACATTGTTTAAGTGACACTAACTTTTTGCAGGACAGGAAGTAGAAGTGCTTTCATATTTTTGAAAATTTGCATTTGTTTTCATGCATAAACATACTTCAGCTATTTATACAGCTTATGAAAATTTCATGTAAAAAATTCAGCTGAAAGTAGATGAAAGCTGTTGCAGAATTATTACATATGGCTTGCCCTATTCCTGCTCTTCCCTCAGCATTTTCTTATAGCACTTCAGGGAACAAAATACATGGTGAGGTGGATCCTTGGGCTGAACAAGGTCACCAACTTAGCTGTAGTGTTTCAGCCTCATATTTATGAAATTGATACATCTATTCCATCAAGGAAGGTCCCAACACAATTCTATGCTGAATGACTGCTTTAATAAATCCTATATTCCTTGTGCAAAGAATATTATGCAAATAATTTGTGCACATAACAAGTTTTACGTGTGTTGAAAATGTATATAGAGTAGCTTATAAAGAAATACAAGGTGAGCTGTAGTTTGGATCTCGAAATGGTGTTTTCTATGATAATTTATTACACAAACTGCTCATATTAAAACTGCCTCGATTACTATTCCCATTTTTTTGAAAATAAAAATTTTGTGGAAGAAACATAAATTTGCATTCTGCTCATCATGCAGTCTTCTGGAGAGTCTGGTTAACACCAAACCTCAAGATCTTTGAAAAGTAAAAAATGAAGTGTCATTTCAGATTCTCATTGCCTAAGTACTAAGTTTCTTAAAACCAGAAAAAACAGGGTTCAGAAAATGCAAGTGTTCAGTAATGCCCATTAACGCTCTCTTGAATTGTCAACACGTTGTAGAAGTTAGGCGTATGCAACCTATATGGTTGCTCTGTATAGAGGTGGGGGGCCTGGTATGATGCGATGCGAACGTGCCCGGGATTCATAATCTTCAAAAGAGTAGGTGTCTGTAGCTGAGGTGACCTTTTTTCTCCACAGGCTCATAAGGGTAGTCAGAAGTCATTCTGAAAGGGGCGTTACAGCTTATTTCTTTAGTTGTTTCTTTGTGCCATTACATCAGGGGGCATGCTGAATCTGAGCATTAACTTAAAATGTCAGCTACTAACCTTTTGAATGGTCATTTATTGAGCCTTTACCATTTAATGTCAGGCATATATAATTAAGTGCCTAAATTTCATGCATCTTTTTCACAAAGGCCTTGTTTGTTAGGACCACAGATGGTTCTTCGTTCTGGAGGCAAGAGAGCCCCAGGATCAAATGTGAGTATTTCATTGTTTGGTTTCATGCTTTCTGACAAACACCTTCCAAACAGCACTAGGGAAAGAATGAAAATAGTCCATGCACAAGGTCAGCTTTTGGCTTTACGTCAGGCAAAATAAAAGTTTGCCTCAGAAAAAGCTACATTTCATCTTACAGAGACAGTCTACCTGCTTGGAAAGCAATTTACAGTTCGCGGGGAACTAGGAAAGGTCAAACTTCACACTTATTCATGAGTTACGCTGTAAAATCGAACACAGACAATTCTTAAATGGGATTAACTAAAGCGGAAGTTCAGGCTGCAGTAGTAGCCTGAAGCTTCCTTTTCCTAAGGAAAAAGTGAATGGACACAAAAGAGTGCACCAAAACTGCTTTTGATCCATGAGTGATCAGTTCTGCCATTTCTGTGCCTAGACATCTGTATGGGAAAAAAGGCCACATGCGGAAGCAGGCTTTAAAAGGATGTGTTCCAGGACAGAGACTTCCATCCCAGAAGAAAACTAGATTACCTCAATGACAAACAAGCTTTCTTGCCTTTTCGGACCCTGTGGAGCATCCTGAGGTACAATATTACAATCTGTCATTTCCCTCCTTCAGTTAGCTCTGTGCTTATGGGCCGTTTATTTTATACCCAAGCAACTTAAAATGTGCTTTCAGAAACATTAAAGATTGTGCAACTACTATCAAAAGGGATTCACTGGACCTACCTGAAGTAAAATACCACAATGTGTTCACACAGCAGGCTTGGCTGTCTCCTGTGCTGTCATTTGTGACTGCTGAGTTGTGTTTTCACCTTTGGATTCTTGAGTAGCTGGCTGCTGTGCAGGCGTGGTAGTGGCCAGTTGCTTGACTAAAGCTCTGCACACTAAATATGAAGAGCTTATAGCAAGATTACCTCAGGAAGAGGTTTGTTATACAGCAGAGGCCGATGTGAGTGGACAGCAAGTACTGAATCTTGCTTGCTTTAGAAACATTATGGAATAAGTTCATCAAGGCAGATATTGTTATCGATATTTTTTAAAAGGGTCCTTGCCCTACAACACCTGGCCTTAAAATGCTGTTGGAGTGTATATAGTAAATGAATTGTGTTTTCCTTTCTGACTGATAAGTAACAACGTGGGAAACTTTATTTCAGGTTCTAAGACAGTTTTTAAATAAGTAAGGAATGAGAGACTTTTCCCCAGGAGATCTGTATTTGTGTGCACGCTGAAACACAAGCTTTCCCTTTGTCATTTCACAGCCAGAGGCACATGGAAGAGGGACATGGTAAAAAAAAAAAAAAAAAAAATCTGTTCTGTTATATACTACACAGGGAAGGCTCAAAAATGAGAATAAGAGTAGCCTAAGGTGTGAGACAGATACAGAAACCTGTGTACATCCTAAGTGACATTTGATTGTACAGGAAGGATTAACACATTTAATGTTAAACTGGTTTGGCTCGGTTTTAATGAATAAACAACAGCGTTGCTCAGCATTACAATGGCTACTAGCTTCCCTAGAGCAATCTCCAAGTCTGCCAGCAATAAGTGTACTCTTTCCACTGTTGTTACATGCCTGTTTTCACATAGCTCTCCGTTTACTTGATTCACGTATAGTGGACATCAAAACGTAAATGTATGTTTATCTCTTATTGTTTACTTTATGATGGCGGTGGTTTGGAGAACCTCTGATATTTTTCTCTCAAGCACGTGGAGCTTGGTGTATCTGTTAAAAAGTCACACTCCTAAGACCTTTATCCTGCTTGTTTTTTTTTTTGTTTGTTTGTTTTGGTTTGGTTTGTTTGTTTGCTTTGTTTTTTGTTTGTTGGTTGTTTTTTTTTTTAGAATTGTAAATATGCTGAATAAATTTTACTCTATCTCGTTTCTCAGTGAAAAGTTTCCTTGTGATTATGGACACTAACTACAGGTTTTAACATCTTCACTTTGAAACTGATGTAGCAGTTCAGAGCAAGACAATGGTCTGTTTTACTGCCCTTGACACTGGCTGTATGAAATACTAGGTACAGGAGCATGTGTTTGGTATATACATTTTAGTTAGCAAGCTGTTTGGAAAGGACATTCATATGCTGAGCCACAAGCTTTTCCAGTCAACTTATAGCTCATGAATGATGATGAAGCTCATCTTCTGTGTTGGTAATTTTATTACAGTGATCAGATCAACTCAGGATTAATGCTTCTTGGATTTGGCAGTAGCATCTTACACTATGATATTGCAGGTCATTCCTTTGACAAGAGGACTAATTACATTGCTCTTCTGACTGTTTGTTTATATCTATGTTTTTTTCATTAGAATAGCTCCCAAGTCATTTTTCAGACAGTTCACAGTACTTTGCTACAGATTTTTATTCTAAACAAAGAAAAAAATAACTTTTCTTGAATTAGATTGTTCTCACATTCCCTCAAGCGTCAAAAACACAGAACCACTTTTATTTCAGATGGCTAAAAATTCCACCCCCACATACATCTTTAAAGATTAAAGAAAAAAAAAAATAGTGAACTAGACAAATTACTTTGCTTTGGATAGAGACCAGGCCTCTAGCACTTCAGGACTTTTTTCCAAAAGAAAAGGATCAGAATGTTAATGTATATACAATTGGGAAAATAACATTGTGGCATTATAGCTGGTATAATTCAACCTGCCCAATGTTTCTGTGTCATGCTAGAAGAAATAGAACGTCAGAAAGCAGGAAATAAAGCTGCATGTTAATATGAGTCTAAATTATGAGGCACAGTGTGAGTAATACTTGCAGTTAAACTGGCTGGGACAAAAACTTATTGGTGCTGCCAGTCTTCATGCTTCAGGACATACATTGATCACTCAAAAAGGTCAGGAAAACATTCATCCCCTTGCAGCCTATTCTTCCTCCTTTCACAGCAAGTTTGTTGAATATGAGCATATCGATTGTTTGGATCCTGGTTTATTTGCTCTTCCCTGTTGTTGAATCCTGATTGAGATTAAATGAAATATCGGTTTAACCTGATAAAATAATTATCGGTCATATTTGCAGCAAGCAGTAGTGAGGAATTATATGGCTACATATGAACTGATTAGCATTTTATTTGTTTTCTGATTTCCAGAAAAAGAGGTGTGCCAGATCTCAGTCTTTGGAAGATTAACCTGTCATTGAGCTAAGTACTATCATCAAATAAAGGGTTGTCAGCCAATAAGCTGAAAACTGAAAACCTGTTTTTTCCATGACAATCAATCAGAGAAAGGTAAAAGAAGCCAGTTACACCCACGGTTTTCTACAAAAGCTACAAGCAGAATGTTGCACAAGAAAATGATGCCTCAAAGACAGAGGCCACTTTCTCGAAAATTCCACCTGAAAATCAGAATTAAAAACCAGGATGTTTGAACATGGAGGTATGTTCCCCAGAAATGTGATCTAACAACGTATCTTAGCTTCTTGTAACTTACTCTGTGAAAGCAGTGATTTGTAGGGCAATTTAATGGTATTTTTGAAGGCAGATGACTCTTTGTGTTGCTGATTGGGCAGCTGTCTGTCTCCCTGGTCCTACAAAGCCATGGGCAGTGGTGCAATACACAGTCCAGAAATGTCCACACAACATCTCTTCCACCACAAGCTCCCCACGCATACCATTGTATCATGTGCAGTCACATCTGAAACATCCCATAACAAACTCGAGACCTTTTGAAAAAGGAACATAGTCTGCAGTTTGACACAGAAGGAGACATCCCAGGGAAGGATTTTAGACTATGAAGGGATTCAACATACATGTTCTTGAGCCAAAAATGTCTCCAACCTATCTGTTTCTTACAGAATTTTGCAGGTACCCCTTTTCTAGTCTGGAGGAAAACACCTGCTCTGTGAACCATGGATGTTGTTACAATTGAAGTGAAAGATAGTGATCCAGAAATTATCTGTGTGAGGAATTTCTTTAAAGCACTGAAACTGTTATATGGGAACAAATCATATCAAAATCAACAACAGAGGTGATCCTAAACCTACGGTTTAAACACCACTTTTAAAGCTGGTGGCTTGCAATACTGTACTATCATTGAGGATTGAAAGTGGTAGTGTATAAATATGAATTTACCAAGTTTATTATGATAAAAGACCTTGCAGTAATAGGAAAAGTAGCATGGATGGTCTTTAGCATTGATGCACTTTAAATGCCTTAAAGCCAGTAATACTCTTAACAGGGTGACTGAGCACTCTAAATCTCCAGCTTAGGATATCATTTGCCTTAATTACTTGTGGATCAGCTGTCTTAAAGTGCTGGCTTTTTCTTGAAAACATCATGTTGGTGATGCAGTGAAAGTCAGCCTATAACCTGCTACATAAATTCAATTAATACTTCCTTACAATTAGTCAATTAGTTATACAAACATAATCAACTTACAATAATATTAAACTCTCTAAATAGCAGGTTTATCTTTCCTTCTCTCTCTCCCTCTCCCTCTTTGGAAGGAAATAAAAAAAAAAAAGAAAAACAAAGAAAAGAAAGAGTACCCACTTATATAGTATATAGGGGGTGGAGACGTCTATTGTGTATTAGCTTTCAGAAATGGGAATTTGATAGCCAGAGGTTAATTTGCAAAATTATAAAGAAATACAGGAAAAGTCATTTCCTGAAAATAGTGTGAAGTGAACACCCCAGAATCAAGAAGGTAAAGCAGAAGCAGAAGATAAATCAGAAAAGGCTTAGAAGGTATTAGCAGATTATTTAATATGAATTTGTTGCAGTGCTTCACTGCAGTGCAGAATGGGCCTTTTAGAATACAAAGAGTATAACAACAACAACAAAAAATTCTTAATGATCTTTGTAATTGAACAAAAGAAATCTCTACCAGTTTATGACACCTTTGGTGGAGAAAGAGAAGGACTTTCAAATTAAGGAGCAGTTTCTATAATTGCAGTATGGATGGATTACAGGCTTGCATTAAGAATTAGCAGTCAATTTAAGAACAGAATATTTCTGAATTTATTGAAAGTAAAATAATTTCCTTCCATTAAACTAAGTGTCAGTAAAGTTTTGAGTGCTTATAGCTCACAACTGTTTCTCATAAGGGATAGGAAGTCTAACACTGAGCAAGTCCCTAAAGTGTGTGTCATTTATTACCAGACTTCAGAACTCATCCATTTTGGGGTCATATCACAGGAAGCTGTTTAGGTAGTAGTCCTTATGATCAAGATGAACCATAGCTGTGTTGCTTTTACTTACATTGTGTTCCATGTTTTTCCAGCAAATAAATACCTGGCTGTATGCAAATAATGTCATTTTTAGGACATAGCATGTGTGATAGAACTGGAATATAAATTAGTATTATCTGGCCTGAGTTTGCAGGTCTTGCCAAGTGATGTTACAAATGAAATTGCCTGACCGCTGTCTTTTCTCTGTAATAGAGGGTCTGTGCTGCTGATGTGCGAACAAAAGTTTAGTCCATACACAATACTTCATGCTGCTAAGCCAGCTACATTTTGTGAGGACAAGTTCTTGTCTTACACTGAAATATTTACTTTACTGACTAAGAATTCACCATGAAGTTCTCCCCTCTCTGTATCATTTGATCCTAATCTGTCTTTAATTACTGCTTAGATACCATTCTGGTTGTCCTATAAATGATGAATGGCTATAAACTCCCTACAAATGATAATGATTTTTTTTTCTCAAGTTACCATGATACTCCTTTTGAAACATTAATTTTTCAAAATTACTACATAATTCTTTCCACTTACTATGCCACTTACTATGATGCTTCTCTCTTCTAATTCTTTAAAATTTCTAATTTTACACCACTGTCTCAATTTAAGACATACATTTAAAACATGCATATTTTTTATACTTATAACTTGCCCAAACAGTGACTAGGTGATCACAGCTGACAATCTAGTCTCAGGTTGTTAGTGAAAAATTAGGTCAACTGGTCACTCCTACCGCATGTTACCTTTAATTGTTTTTAAATCACATTGTTCTGTGCTAGAAAAGGAACCTAAGATTTAATTGCCTTGTGTTCCCTTAGCAGCTACTGTTGCCCTAAAGCTGGCAGTTTGCAACCTGCTTTTGTTCATCTTAACCACACCTTCTTTGCCTAACTGTCTGCACACAGTCTTTCTCTCCTTTTATGTTTCAAGACATGCAAACTCTGGCATTTTGACAGAATAAAAGAAGGTAGTAATTTTCATTACTACTATACTCAATCTCTTTTTTTTGGGTGTGTGTGTGTGTGAAAACGAGACTGGTTCCTCTCAAATTGCTGGCTATCTGGCAATTTTACATACAATGAAGATCAACCATTTAATCTGTCAGATGGAATAATGTGGGATAGGTTTGATGGATGGTTCATAGAACATACATTATTCCTGTTTCAGGGCTAGCTGAAATGTCTGATAACTATGCTTTATACCACGCTCATTTTATGTGTTCAGATAGTTCATTATTTTTCACACTTCTTATCATGCTTGAATGGTGACAATAATAGCTCCAGTATTGCTTTCTATTTGTAGGAATGTGATGCTAAGTTACATCTGGCTTGATCAATTTTTTCCTTGGAATGCATGATGTTGCTTCCTGTCCTCATTTCTTCAGTCATCTGTTGGGCCTTGTTGTCATTAGCTATGTCAACACGCTTCAGGGAAGTGGCATAGCTAAGGTGCATCTAAACAGACTTGAGAACTTACTGTGGCCACGAGTCAAACAAGAGCACTTAATGCTGTTCCTCCTGCTGTCCCATTCTGTCCCAAATGATGCCCATGACACTAAGATCAATCTCGATTTAGGAGCTCTCTGTTTTCTTTTCTTAAATGCTTTTTTTTGTTTGTTTGTTTTGATGCCTCCTTTAGCCTAGAAGCTTGCCTGTCTCCTTTTGTGTGCTAATTATTTTTTACTTTCCTGACTTACTCCTATACTGGGCATCTAGACCCAGGATTAACTTTTTGTGGCTAGTCTGATTTGATTGTAAGTGATAATCATCTTGCTTTTATTGCTAAGTAAGTTACAGTACTGTACATAGACCCTTCATCTTTCCAGGGTATCTGTACTGATAAGTGACAGTGCACATGAATGGAAGATAATCAATCCCAATCAGTCTGTGAAAAAGCCTCTACTATTCTCAGATGGTAACTCCTATCTCCTCTATAATAAAGGCCTGCTACTAGCTGTTACAAATCCCTGTTCTGAAATTTATTACAGTTCTCAAAGCATACTCTAAGATAAAGCTTGGTATGTTATCATACCAACGGACTTGGACCTAACCAGCAACTCCAACTTTGAAATTACCCACTCACTTTTCAGTAGGCAATAAAACAGGGTAGTTGAAGCAGTTATATGCTATATATAAATGACAGGAAATTGTAGGATAGAGTGAACCTATACCTCTGGTCAAACAGTGGATTCAGTTTCTGTCTCTGACAGACAGCCTCCATCTAGCTGTTTTCTCCGCAAGACCAGTCTTGTTCCTGCTTCTTCCTTTTGGACTTTGTACATAGAAGGGCAGAGAGGCTGACCTGCTGCTGCTGTGGGCTGTCAGGTGGGAGGTTTGGGTCCTTTTGCCCTTTCAGCTCTGCCAACAATTGTTAACAGGGTTCTTCTGCTAGCAGCAGCTCAACCACTTCTTTTAAGGGCCTGCATATGTGCTTACAAAGTTATTTAGTTATTACCAGGGTAAAAACATACACAGCTCGCAATAAGCTTAATCTTTTTCACCAGTTTGGTAAAATGCTTCGTGTGTGCATGCTTATTTCTGCGTTCTATATTGTGGTGGGTTGACCCTGGCCAGCAACTGAGTATCCACCAGCCACTCGCTCACACCTCTACCCTCAACCCCCATGAGATGGGGAAGAGAATCGGAAGAGCAAACACGAGAAAAAATTGTGGGTCAAGGTAAAGATAGTTTCATAATCTGTTTCATAATAATAATGAGCTGATGTCTGGAACTCTGTTGGATGGAAGTGGGAAATGACTAGCAAGGAAATATTTATAGCTCAGCTCTGCCCTCTTGAACCCATTAACATCTGTGGAGTTATTTCTGATGAAAATAAAAGCAAAGATAAAGTAGGATCCAAACTGCACTTGATAAACCACCAGCATCTAACTCTTCTTATATCCATGTTGTTCTGAGAAGCTAAGTAGTTTAACACATAGAAAACTTAACTTTATTGTAAGTGACATTTTATAAACTTTTGATTCAGGTGCCTTTTAGATTCAGGAGCAAGATAAGACTGAAGACTTTGGCATGAGGAAAGTTAAGAGCAGGCTTTATTAATTACAGGGAGAAAAATTGCTGTTCTGAGCTTTAATCTGCATTCATGAGATTACATTGCTTTTGAGTGAGCTTTTTGACAAAACTATTTACATAGCAGGACTAAAACCTTATTTTGCTAGTATTTCATGTGGAACAGCAACTAACCAATCTGAATGCCACCTGCCTATTACAGTTTTTTACCTGAATGAAAAGGCATGCTGAAGAGCCTTTTGTTCTGCTTGCACTCTATAGAGAGCAAAATGACGCTGCTGTGTAAGCTCTTTTAAGGAAATAATTGCTAATATTTTTTAAAATAATAAGCATGTGTACTTTTACTAAAGGCCATCATGTTTAAAAGTTCTTTAGAGATACCACTTCCAAATAATTCAGCTGATGTTCTTGGCCACGTCTGTAGATTCATTTGAGAGGAGCAAAAATATTATGATGCAGAAACATGTATTTGTTTGATGGGCATGATGCTGTGGAAGAAACAGGAAGCAGCTTGCTTCTTCTAAGCCAGACAGGTGAGAAGAGTAACCATGCTGTTTGGAATAGCTGCAGCTAATAATACAAAACATAGTGTGTTGCATAGCGTGGACTGTGCTGTATAAAAGAGTGAGATTGAAACCGGGGTTAATGATCCCCTCAGGTTTCAGCAATGAGATCTTCCCAGAGAATGTCTGATGTCTTCTATTTATGCTTTATTTTTGGTGGCTGCATAACCACTAAAGCTATTTAATTGATCTTATGTACTAACCTGATTACAAAAAATGTCCTGATTTCCAAAAATGTTTCAGACCTGAGGCTTACTTCTATCACCAAGTACAATGGTAAACTGGGAGTATCTTCAGTATGACATTTAATTTACAAAATATGAAATTAGAGTATTAGTATTATCTGAGGATTACATGACCAGGAGTGTCCTTCTGAGACATAATTTCCCACCTCTTCATCCTAGAGTCAACTATGTCATATAGCTCTGTTCATAAGTTGATCAAGATCCATCTTTTAGTGCAGGAGATAATCAGCAGCCTCTCCTTTTACTAAAAGCAATAGAAACTGTTCTGCTTGCTAGCAACCTTTTCCTGGATTTGAATGTGATCTTGATTGAGTATAATTTATGAAATGTTGCCTTCCATACCTACTGAAACTATTCTTTTAAATATTTAAATCATAATTCTTCTTAATTGTGAAAAACTACTAATAACTAACATTACATGCATTTTTTTTCTGTAAATAAATTCCACTTGATATAAATGATATCTATAGCATTCTTGTTTACATTTCTCTCCATTTCCTGGTACTTTATTCATAAATATATGGTTAATACAATAAATCTGACATTCTTTTTGAAAACATAGTTACATTATTTTCAGAAAGAAGACTTTAAAACCAGTGATTAAACATCTATTCCCTAAACTGGTATGAAACAACTTTTTTTTTTTTTTTTTTTCCAAGACCCTGCTGCAAACAGTTTACCCAGTATATTAAAGGCAAGGACTTATCCAAGATTTCAGATCCCTTAATCATTCAGTCGTACATTTTTAGCATGTGGTTAGACCAATGTAATTACTACTTTATGCAGCTGTAGGAAAATATATGAAGCTCTGTAGCTGCTTAACTCCAGTGTGCCAAACACAACACGTAGTCTTGCAAGGCATGGAGCCACATCTGCTCTTACAAATTTACTGTAATAAGACTCCTGAGGCTGGGGTTGTGGGATGCCTAACTCTAGTCTTGTCAGGATGATCATATGTAATGTAGCATCCAGGCAACTGTTTTGGCTTTGTTGGATGAGTGAGTTTAAAAACCTGTAGATAGTTGCTACACTAAGATAAGTGGTAAGTAAGATAAATGGAAAAGGTACATCAGTAACACTAATGTGGGTATCAAAATAATGCTGTATCAGAATGAGGTGGTGTCTGGACAAATACATTTTCTGCAGTAGTTTAGTCATTTATGTGATATCTTGGACTGCTGCTGAGTGCAGTATTAATTTCTGAACTTTACAGTATGTGTTGAAACTGTGGGATTTGTTGCTTTTCTCATGTGCTTCTCTTAAAACACAGTGAAAGCACATTGAATAAAGCTTTGTTTTTAGCAGATTTCTCAAAGTAATTTAATTTTTGTGGAGTGGGTAAGAGTCAAAAATACTGGTTTGTCAGCTGTAAAACAATGGACATTTTAGTGTAAAATATCCAACATTTTTAGAAATCCAAAATACACTAGTTGTTTCTTAAATGATTTAGTCTGTTTCCAATCTTCCTTGTTTCTTTGCAGTGGTACCTATTCACCTGTTTCTTGTTTGATTTTGAGCTTGTAAAGTTAATTAAGTTCTATGGTTTCACTCCACCAAGCAATTCGTATTTGCTCTTTAGTAAAATTTACAACTCTAACTCACTTGTCTTCCTAGTATAAAATTACCTGTCTCTTGTTTGATGAAAGAACAGGTTGAAAGATGTCTTCTGTTCAGCACTGTCTGATATTACTGAACTCCAACTGAAAAAAAAAAAAAAAAAACAGCTTATTTTATCAATATTTTCCTGGCTTACACTGTGCATATCACCCTATAACCTAAACGGCCAGGCTGTCAGGGAGACCGTGCTCTTCCAAGCAACCTACACTCTTGTTCCCAAACAAAAAGATTCTGGATACCCAAGGTGCTTTCCCTCCAGTTCTTTCAATCTCTTCCAGCCCTTTTTGAGGACATGCAACACCTCTTCCTGTAAGGCATTAGTACTGCCGTAATTTGGCAGGGCCAAATTTGTACACCTTTCTGTCAGCCCTTCACATTCACTTTGCTCTTACAACTCTAAATGCACTTTTTCTGCTCCCTGGCTGAAGAGGTTGGGGCAGCCACCCCTTACTCCCTGCTTTCAGGACCAAATGGACTTCTGGACCATGCTGCAGGGCTGGGGAAAACGGGGTTCCCTGGTCCAGAGCCCCTGGGGCTGGTGCCCTCAGCCTGGTAGAGATTTTACCTGCTTCCACAACGGGATTGCAAAAATAAGGACTGCATGGTCTCCCCGATTTCAAGTTTTATTTGATGCTTATTGTGGCAGCTTTAAGGTGTTAACTGTAAAAAGGCAATCAAAAGGATATCCCCAACTTTCTTTAAGTTTATTCTGTGCTCTGCTTATTTGTAGCACTTATTTGAGCACGGGCTACGCTTTAGATGGGATGCAGTGACAGCATTCATGGGATCTTGTCTGTGCATGTGGAGGAGGATACTGGAAATACCAATCTCTTATTTAAGGTAAGCTTTTCTGTGGTGAATACCTGAGCAATCCTGCTGTGCTCATCTTGCGCGCTGGTGGGTTTGGATCCTGAATTCCTTGAGGTGTGCCCTGATTTCAGTCTCTGGTTCAGAGTTTACACAGAAATATAAACAAAGCTTGAGCACTGTGCAAAATATCCAGAACATAATGAATATCTGATCGAGTTTTCACCTGTCTAGGATGTGCCCAACAGTTTTACTCTTAAGCAGAAATTCTCAGATGCATGTAGTCAACCTAGAGTGTGCTCTTGTAAGACTATGCTTGGGCAAGAGTTACAGTTTTGAGGACTTGGCTCTTCTGTGTCATTTGTTTGTGTTGGGGAAATGCTGTTCGGCCGCACAAGCAGTCTTTTTAAGTATGGATGGGAACGGCGAGATTCCTTCCTTCACAAGTTCAATTCCCATTTTACGACATTATATAACTCTAATCCTGGTTTCAAGACTTCAGCAGGATGAAACTGGCAGGTATTTGGCTCTTTTCTTGTCACATCACCGTAGTGTAATGCTGGATTTAGCAGGGTGAAGTGAGGATTTTCATCTCTTACTACCGCTTATGTCTCTCTCTCAAGCCATTCATAGCCATACTCCCTGCGGGTATTCAGGACTGTTTTTCAGGGAGGGAAAGACTGTTCCTTTTTCTGGACAGTGAACTGAATTAAGAGTGAAGCCGCAAGTAGTTTGTCCTTGGATGAGGGAGGAAATCTTTGGTTTAGTGCTGAACTTAGTGGTCAGGAAATTGTATAAATCGAATACCTAAAGTTTTTGGCAGATGCTGCTTCTAACATATTTGAGGGAGGAATGGGGATTGGAAAGCATAACCGAACCTTTACATTTTGAGTTGAATCTAGATGCATTGTTGCAGTAATGGTATATAAACTCTCTTTGCAAGTGTCTTTTCACTTTTTACTGCATTTTAAATTTGGCTCATCATGCACTGTGTTTCACATAGGGATTAAAACTGAGTCAGCTGCAGGCTTCTGGGACTGTCTTCTCTGTAGTAAAAAGGAAAGTCTTATGTCAAGTTCTGAAGACAGAAGCAAAAAGACTTTTAGATATTTTGCAGACCATTTATCTCCTGAAGCAAAAAAAAAAAAAAAAAAAAAAAGGAGAGTAATATGCTAAGCAAATGACAGAATTAGAGGCATATTCCATACTCCTGTTATTTTGATCATTAAAACCAATAAGCTCTAGGTCAGGCATAAAGAGGGCCTGGCCCCATACTAGGCTTCTGTTCTTCGGGAGTCTTTTACATTGAACAACCACCAGATAAAGCATAGGAACTAAGAGTAGATAGTCAAAACTTAATCAGTCTTCTTATTTAAGGACTATCAACTTGTGAAGAAGTGGAGATATGAAAAAGCTGTTTGTTAGCAGAATGATATTTCTGTTTGAGTGAATAGAGATGGTGTTGCCAGCTACATCATTGAGACTGTCAATGTAATTGCTCTAAGTCAATTTCTGAGAGGAGAATAACAATTCCTAAATTAGAAGAAATCTTGAAATCACTCAAAAACCTTTTAATAACCTTGACAGAAGAAGAACTGTTAATATGGGCTGTTTTGTTAATATTTGATTCCACAGATGTAGTTTGCAAAAGTGTATGAGCATGCTGCAACTGAACTGCAAGGTTTTAGTTCATGAATTAAACAATTTCTTCAAATGCGTGTTATAAAAATGATATAGCAGCCTTAACATTATCATGTGTCTAAAACTGGGCAATTGTCCAATAAAATTGCCAGCGGTACCATCAGTGACCACTAAGGTGACTTTTCTGCCAACGAGGAGAAATGCATTAAACCCAGCCTTTAAACACTGTTTTTGTGGGAAAACACAGCCATCTTAATACCAGAAGTACAAGTATCTGAAATACCATCTGTGTCAGCCTTTACAGTCAAAATTCTTGCAGATAAAATTAAACTTGTAAGAAGCTGGCTCCCCTTACTCTGTGAGTTAAGTTGCACAATAACTGAATGTGCAAGCACACAAGCTTGCAATACAGTTGCCAGGTGTTCTAAGCCTCTCTCTGTGATCTGGGAGAGTATTCATTTATTGAATAGTATCCAAAAATTGATTATAATTTGTCCTAGGGCATTCAATAATTCAGGCAGTGTTATTAGGCAACACAGACTAGAAAATATGAATATTGTCTGAAAGAGGATCCTTTTCTTCCCTTCTCTGTTGCTTCCCTCTTCATCCCCTTACTCTGTTGCTCCTCTCACCCTACTTACCAAACTCATAGCCACCATGCATGCAGTCAGTAATATAAGTAAATATACCATATGTTGCTCAGTGGAAGCTTTCTTCTACACCTCTTCCAAGGACAGAGTGAACGGACTGGGAAGGAACTTCATCCCTGAGATGTCAAGTGACTAAATCAGGTGTCAGATCTGCACATGCTGTTTCTGACCCCAGCATGGTTTCACTGCAGCTCTGCTTCAGCTCCTTATCTGAAATACAAGAAAGCATTTTTGTAAAACATGGCCTTTTTCCACCAGTGATGTGAATTTAAAATAAAAAAAGATTTCTGTCCTTCTGTTGGCACTGTGCGGAAGACACGTTGATGGCACTGGATAGCACAGACACATAGTGAAGACACATTGAATAGCACAAATAGTTGGCCTCCGGTCCAGTGCCTTAATTTTAAACACTGAAAATTATACATGATGGCTGCCAGATGGTTTAGTGTCATCTTATACAGCTGGTTGAAAAACAGAATTAATTTTCATAAAATTGAGAAGTTTTCTGCCACTTAACGTTGTACTAAATTGGAAACTGCCCACTAAGTAAATTTTCTGCTTGCTCTTGTAATGGAATGGTGTGGACTGAAGTCTTGTAAGCACAGTTTGTGTGTAGGATTTCAGTCTTCCTCCGTAAGTCCTTTTCTTACCAAGCTACAAGAAGTTAAAACTTTGCAGTGTTTAAAAACATAGTTTTATTTGTTGCATTCAGTTTGCTTCACTCCACTGTACCAAGGGAGAGCTTCGCTACAAGTAATGGTCCTTAATAAAGATGTCCCAGCTGAGTGACCAGGACATGACTTCCCTGGCCTTGTTGCTTTGGAAATCTTCATCACTGATGTACAGTTGTTGTTTTAATTGTCATTGAACTTTTTAGAGTTCTGCTGTAATTTTTTTTGAGACATAAACTACCGCGAGAACCACTTGCCTGCACATTGATAGGGGATCCTATGCTTAAAGTATCTGAACTTATAGCTGTCTGATTCTATTCATTCAGAATTAGAGTATCTTCTACTAGAAAATGTCCAAGCTGGTATAACTAAAAAAAAAAAAAAAAAGATGCTTCATTACTCTAAAGAGGTGGAATATACTGCTTTCTTAAATACTCCCGACACACAGATACAGGCAGAGATCCAATTTCATTGGTAATTAGGGTAGCATCTCACCTGACCTACAGATACACGAAGGCTTCACAGAATTGCCATCAAGGCGTGCATTGACATGCTTTTTCTGAATGAGTTTTGTAAGGGAATTGATGGGGCTCTCCTGTTTTCCAGTTAGGGCAGCGTCTGCTGGCGTCCCCATTCTTAGCTGCACTGAAAATTTGGTTGAAGAACTGTACTAAGCTCAGGTGCCCAGGCGGTGGCAGGGGGCTGCAGGGCTGCTGTGTGAGGCAAGGCCGGGGTGCCCCGTGCCGGACACAGCAGGTTCCAGCCAGCTCCAGTGGCCCCACTGCAGGGCATGGCCAGGCCCAGCAGCCACCCTGGGCTGCCTGGGGGACAGCCTGGTTAAGAGAGGGCAAAACACCACATGGCAGCGAGGAGTGAGGGGAAAAAGTGTGAGAAACAGCTTTGTGAACACCAAGGTCAAAGAAGAAGGAGGGGAGGAGGTGCCCAAGGTGCCAGAGCAGAAGTTCCACTGCAGCCTCTGGAGGAGAGCATGGTGGAACAGGTGTTTGTCTGCAGCCCATGGAGAGGACCACACCAGTACAGATAGCCACGCTGCAGCCAAGGAGACGATGATGGTAGAGCAGTTGGGCATGCCCTGAAGGAGCTGTGGCCCATGGAGAGCCCATGCTGGAGCAGGTTTCTCCTGAAGGACTGCAGCCAATGGAGAGGACCCACATTGGAGCAGGAAAAAGTGTGAGGAGGAAGGAGTGGTGGAGAGGAGCTATTACAGACTGAGTGCAACCTCCCATTCCCCATCCCTCCTGTGCTGCTTTGTGAGGCAGGAGGTAGAGGAGTGGGGAATGAAGGAATGAAGTTGAGCCTAGGAAAAGGGGGGATGGGGCAAAGACATTTTCCTTCAGTTTTGTCTTTGTTTCTCACCATCCTATTCTATTCTAATTGGCAATAAATTATATTAATTTTCTCCAAGTGAAGTCTGTTTTGCTCATTACAATAGTTGGTAAAGTGATCTCCTCGTCTTCGTCTAGACCCATGAGCTGTTTCATCTTATTTTCTCCCCGTCAAGGACAGGCAGTGGGAGAGCGTCTGGGTAGCCATCTGGCCACCAGCCAAGGTCAACCCACCACCAGTAAATACATGCCTTAGCAGTAATTCTCAGTAGATACAAGTTTGGTAGGTACCTACTCAACTTTGTTATTTTTACCAGTCCAGACTAGATGTGCTTTCTGCTTAGTTGCTGTGTTTTTCTGTGGGCAAATTATTACCCCCCTCCTTCTAAAACTTCACAGATCAGTGATGAACTCAAAAGACATAACAGCAGGACCATTCAGGGAATCTGCAGCTCAGTCTGCCCCTGGTAGTAAGCTGCTTTTCTCTGGCTTCTAAATATTGCTAATTCAATTTAGAAAGGGAACAGCTTCCAGGCAGCTTTAAGGTGAAAGTTAAAGATCAGATATCTTCGTGCAAAGTTTGAATTGCTTCTGCATCAAGGACTTAAGAAACATAGAGATTTGTTTTGCAGGATCTTTTTATGTTTTGTCCTATGCTGCCTTGCACCATCAGTGAAGTTTACTACGTATGCATATCTGCTGAGGGCTTATGTTACTGTAAGATGCCAGCAGATGTTTGTCAAAACTGTACATTCACATTTTCTGAGGTTTGTTGCAGCAAGAGTCTGCCTTCAATTTTACATACATTTCCAGGAATGGTACATGGAAATAAACCACCTGTTATGGCTTTTCTGGTGAGCTTCATTTTAGATTAAAGGATTTGAAAATTATGTATCTGAGGGCAGGTTTATCAGTCATCCTGGCATTTTTTTTTTCTGCAGAATTTTCTATAGAATTATTCTTTTTAAATACTTCAATATCACCTTTAAGACATAGGATGATAACTCAGCTGTGACAATATAGTTATTCTCCAGCCGATGGTAAAGAATTAGTTTGCACTTCTAGGCTTCCATATCCTCCTGAATTAATTGGTGTTTGATAATACTTTCTCCTTTTTTTTTCCTCTTTCTTTCCTTGCCCTATTTGCTTTTGTTCAGCTGTTGGTTCCTTTTTCCAAAAAAGCTCCAAATTTCTCTTGACTCCTTTTATACACACACATAATACTTAAATATTTATCTCCTGAATGTAAATGTTCCTTATTTATAAGAATAACTAGAGATTTCTCTTGAACAATTAAAGAAGTCAGAATTGTGCTATAACCAGGTAAAAAATATTATATACAATTAATTTATATTCCAAAATGATATGCTATTATATAGGTGTAATTATTCTTTGTGGATGCTACTTTCCAAGGAATGGAGCATTCTTTGATTTATATTCTTGAATTTAATAACATAAATACATTTAATACTCCAGAGAGCCTTCTTAAATTATGTAGAGTAGACAGAAAGGTTGTGCATAATAAAGAAAACCTGAGCTCAGCTTTAACTTATTGCTGTAAAATATTGTAGCAGTCAAACCTATCAAAAGCATTAATACAGAAAAAATTTAGTTCACCTAGTTTTTTTGGTTTTTTTTTGTGAATATTTTCGCGCGTGTGTGTATGGGTGTGTATGAATACATTAATTTCTTTGAAGACAGACTGGAAAATTTGGTTTCAAAATTATTACTGTGAAGTGTGCAAAACCTGGCTAGCTATCTTTAAGTAAATCTTCAGCTTTAGAGGAACTGCTTCAGGAGGTGTATCTTTTGTCTCAGACAAATTATATCAGCTTGGTGATTTTTAAGAACTGTGAGAGAATCAAGGTTATTCCATTAAAGCTTAGTTTTCCAGGTTCATGCAAACAGCACTTTGTCAAAAAATAGTTCACGAGTTTCACTGTGATTTGCTTTTCAAGGATGAGGCCTGGTTTAGTAAGTAAATGAACTTGGAGGACTTAGAATACTTTTCGTCTTTTGTATCTGCTATGGAAGAGATTTGGTAAAATCTTCATGCTCGCTGTTGTACGTTGAACATGTGATTTGTAAGGCAGGATAATTTTTTTGTGTCATCCTATGTCTTCATGGGAGTTTGTAGCACTTCAGTGGATGTTGGTATTCTCTAAGAAAATGGAAGTTTGGAACAGATTGGAGAATTTCTAAAAATGCAAGCTCATGAAATTGGAAGATCAGTTGTGGTCTCCCTTTCCACCTAAGTGCAGTGGCTGAAAGGAACCTACTTGAATGCACAAACTGAATATGTGACCTCCACTTAAGCTAGAGAGCACTTTTCTTTTCATGAAGTTAAACCTTCAAATGGCTTTGGAACCCAAACCATTTCCCCCCTTTCTTTCTTTTCAAATTTTTATTGCAAGTCTGAATCCAATTTTTCAGAGTTTAGAGTTCTGGTGGTTTACTCTTAACAGTGAATGCTGATATGCTGACCTATGACATGATGATGAAAATAACTTAAAATTTCAAAAAAAAATAATCTGTAATATATCACCAATTTTGTCTGGAACCACTAATCCTTACTTTCTAAACTCTACCTGATTCCTATGTCTTTATTTTAATTGTGGGCCCTGGTGAAACACTTACATTCCTTTTCTAAAAGCACTGAAGTTGTGCCTTCGTGCTCATAGTGCAACTTCTTAGTGAAGAATACATTCTCTGAGATGTATTTGCAGCAGTTTTTCAGACTGAAACACAGAGATGTTCTTTTTCTTAATACTCAGTGAAAAAAACACTTGAATAAATGTTGTGCTTACTGATATTTTTTTCATCTTAAAATTTGTTAAGAATTGCAGCAGTTGGGAACTATCTTTGAGATTGTGGCTGTGTGAGACAACTTTGCAGAACAGTTAGTGCTGCATAGCACAGTGGTGATGAAATTGCTCTTGAGGAATATAAAGTATAAAAGGTCAAAAGATTTTCCCACATCTTTCCCTTAATTTAAATTCCATGCTGTTTTTATTTTTCTGTATTGCCTCTCAGGATGTAATACCAAATGCCGATAGTAAGATAAAATTATATCAATTTCTGCCTTGTTTTCTTTGTACTATCCTATTAATAGATCTTGCTCTCAACTGTTTGGGGTCCTTCTGACAAAAAAAAAAAAAAAAAAACAGGGACGAGAAAACAAATCTTCCCAGCCTTTTCAGTCTTAAGTCGGTAATGTAAAAAGCTGGCATTTGGCTGGCACAAGTTCAGGGAAAACTTTTCAGATAGGTTATACAGTAAGTTCCTGTAATCACCTGAGTTCATTCTGATGTTGACCATGGATGTACCATGGATGTACCTTACAGGATGTTGTTTGCATGTCCTTTGTTATGAGTTATTAGCCATGATGGGTTATTAGCTAGTAATTCTCCATGTTTAAATACATGTTTATAGTAGTTCTCAGTAGAAATATAATTTAGAATAGAATAGTTCAGTTGGAAGGGACCTACAAAGTTCATAGAGTCCAACTGCTTGACCACTTCAGGGCTAACAAAAAGTTAAAGCATATTATTAAGGGCATGGTCCAAATGCCTCTTGAACACTGACAGACATGGGGCATCAACAACCTCTCTAGGAAACCTGTTCCAGGGTTTGACCACCCTCACGGTAAACAAATTTTTCCTAATTTTCCTAAGGTCTTACCCTCCCCTGGTGCAGCTTTGTGCCCTTCCCACGTGTCCTGTCATCCCTGACCCAGGGGCAGAGGCCGGCACCTCCCTCTCCACTTCTCCTCCTCAGGCAGTTGCAGAGAGCAGTGAGGCCACCTCTCAGCCTCCTTTCTCCAGACTGGGCAACCTAGGTGTCCTCAGCCTCTCCTCACAGGACATGCCCTCCAGCCCTCTTACCAGCTCTGTTGTCCTCCTCTGAACACTTTCAAGGACCTTAACATCCTTTTTATATCGTGGACTGGACTAAGGCAGGCAGCCTGCAACGGTACTGCCCTGTGCATACAATTTTCCTACTTTCTGCCAATTCATTTGCAGCCTCCAAGCCTCCAGTGTCTGCTGCTTGTACATGAAAAAGTGTTTTACAAGTTCTGTTTCCCTAATGGCCTTTACCACCCAGGGCAAGAAATTCCCAGTAAAACAAAGGAAATTTATAGCTGCAAATTTATAACCTCAAAGAGTAAGTGGAATCAGCAATACCAGCAAACAAGGAAACGTTTAGGNCCCCCAGGTCCCTCTCTCACAGCTGCTCTCCAGCCACTCGTCTCCCAGTCTGTGCCTGTGTCCAGCATTACTCTGGCCCAGGTGCAGCACCTGGCATTTGCCCTTGTTGAATTCCCTGCCGTTGATCAGTCTATCTAGATCGCTCTGCAAGGCCTCTCGTCCTTTGAGACAAACAACAGAACTTCACAGTTTGGTATCGTCAGCAAACTTGTTAAGGATGCGTTCAACTCCTGCATCCAGGAGGGAGTACAGGCTTGCCTTTAGCCAGGATATAAAACAAGACAGCCTCTTTAGGTCTGAAAGACTATTTCATTCAGTTTAAATAAATAAATAATAAAAAAAAGTGAAAATAATTTTGTCCCTCACTTGCCGCATCTACAAAGCAGAGTATGCTAGCAAACCACAGCAGAGCTGTGAATTGCAAACACAGCTGTTCAAGGAAAACTTCGTAGCCTAAGGGGAAAGATGGCAGAATTACTGAAGTGCCTTCAGAGAGTAAATGACATTCAATTTCAAATATTTCTAGTTATTGTACAAAGGAAAAAAATGAGGTGTATCTTGGGCTTCCAGAGTTGGTTGTATGTCTGTGTACAAGCAGAGATGGACATAGATTATTTGTAGCTTGGGAGACATGCCCCCTCCGTGTGCTGGAGCTGAATCTGCTCCTGTTTCCCACTGAGTCTCTCTCTGCCCAGGCGCTCAGAGAGAATGTGGTGCTTTGCATGCTGTGAATCCCTGTGCCAGTTCACAGAGCACTAATCTCGACGTTTAGATAATCCCAGGCTCTTCCCCACCAAGGACTGACAAATTAAATACAATTACTACTGTCAAATCAACTTATGATTTATTTTATTAAATGTAAGATTTCTTTTCAAGGCTAGTGGTGCTGAGTATATTACGTGCGTTCTTCAGTTGTAGTTTGTACAATCACTTTATAAACATTAACTGTAAAATTCACCAAAAAGCATTAATGAAACAATGATATTTAGTACTCTCCTGAAGGAGAGATAACTTTTAATATTTGTACTGTCTCTTTTTTTCTCTATTGGGTGGTGGGAAGGGGATAGATTTGGTTGCATAAGAGCTCCAGAAAGACAATGATGTCACCTCAATTCTTTATATAAAGGGCTTTAGTAGAATTAGAATATTACTTAAGTAACCTTACCAACATTTTAGAAACAGTTTACAAAGTTAATTTCAAGAGACATCTATTAAAGTTTACAAGAACCACTGGTAATTAAAAAAAAAATCAATATAAGAAGAAGAATTATAGGTTAATTGCCATCTAGTCATCTCCTTAGTGTATGCTGTCACAACCCTTCTGATTTTGTTCTCTTACTAGCTAGTAACAGTGACATCCAGTTTTGTCTCTTTATGCATCATGACTTTGGTAGCAGGCAGATTCCTAGATGTGTATTGCTTTGGCCTCTTAGAGAACAGATACAGGACATAACACAATAATAAGTCACTAATTTACAGGCTTATTACTGTGTAGTCAGAGTCGCATATTTTCATGTAGGAGCACACAGAAAAGATTATAGGTAAATTTAAATAGAAAGTGTCCTAACAAGGAAGCGTTAAGCCTGTGTGAAAAAATGATGGGAAGATGCAAATGAAAGCTGTAAGGAAAAAATAACTGACATCAATGCTTTTATGATAAATATGCAAATTACAAATAAACTGGGTTTGCCTGTATTGTAGCCAGGCATCCAACTAGGATAGGACCTTCTTCACAAACAGCTTTGTTTTTTTCCAAAATAATTGGTCTTCATTCCTTCAGTCTGACCACCAGCTGGATAAAGATAAGGCAATTAAACATTCTTTGGATCATGCCTGGAATATAAAAATAGCCCTACTCACTAGTCAGATCAAAAGTACTTCTGATCTCCTGTCCTATCTCTGGCAATAGCCAGGGGCACATACCTGGGGAACAGGTACCCCTCAGTCATCCTCTCTGCTTCTAGCAGCCCATGGCTGCTCAGATAACAAAGTCAATAAATGGGTTTTCATGTAATTGTCTAATTGCCTTTTGAACCCATATTTGTTTACCACCTTGTGGCAATTAGTTTCACGGTGTAATTACACAAACGTTCAGATTTTTTAAGACTTCCAAGTGATCCTTTCTCAAATTATTTTGCAAGAATATTTCAAGTAATTCTGGAAACACTGCCTTAAAGTCAAAGGAGAGTAAGATTTTTTCAGTTCAGTGACCTGCAATTTTTATGGCCACAAGTAAGATTGTTGCCTGTCACTGTGGCAAAGAGATCAAATAAAAATTCTAAATGGTGCTGTTTTCCTACATCCTTCAAGTGCAAGCTTCTTATTTCTGTGAATTGCAGAGACTGATGGTGCTAATATATAACACTTAGAGACTTGGTGAGAATTTTGCTATGGGCAGAATGCTGGGGTTAGAGTTTACTCCCTTGAAGCTTCTCCATAAAAGAGCTCTTGATGTCTCTGTCATGATATCATGGGATTCACTGTCTGCGATTTTAGGTTTCAAATGCTTCATTACATTTTCCCCTATATTTCATAGCATCATGCATAGAAAACTTGAGATTAACTAGACAATATATCAGAGCCTCAAGGTCCCTTATTCTAGAACCCGTGTTAGTAATCTTGGGTCACTTCCATTACATCATGAAGGTCTAAGTGCAGGTGTCATCTGGTGGAGTGCTGAGAGGCTCCAGGTGACCTGTTTTTTTGTTGTTGTTGTTTTTGTTTGTTTTTTTTCCATGTACGTGCTTTATTTAATGCTCAGAGGAAGCTAAGCACCTGGGATGTATTTGATACAGGCACTGCTCAGGCAATAGGTTTCTGTGCACAACTGTTGATGATGAGGTATTTGGAATGAGGAGGTCTTTGAAATTAAAATCTGTTTTTCGGACTGATGCATAAGCTCAGCTTCTTGTTTCCAGACCACATATTACTTTTATAGCATCAAATTCATTTTTTCATCATTTCTTGTAGGGTCATACATTCTCAAAGTCCTGTCTGGTAAAGTCTGGCTGCTCTGTGTTTGTTTTCCTCTTCTGTCTTCTTTTCCCCCATTGGCATTGGCAATACAATACATTGGCATTACATTGTCTGCAGATCTACAATGCAAGTTCTTCCCTACCTTGGCATTATTCCTCATTCTGCTTCTGGACTTTGCTTGTAGGGTCATACATATGAAGAAATACAATCCCCGACTAACCTGGGTGTGCAGATAGAATAAGACCGAGAAAATTGTGCTTTAACTAGTTAAGCCTGTTTTCCTCGGAATGAAAGTGAGGATGATATTAAATTGCTAAAAAGTGGTGCCAACATAAGCCTTCTATTCTGTGCGTATTTCATCAAAATAATCCACCAGTAAAGCTATCCTAACAGGAACATGGCCTACAAGAACTCCTCTGAAGGCATCTTCTCCTACTTGCATTTGATTCTTCTTCCATATTTCCTTTTCATTCTGGTCTGTTTCACTGCTGTTTCTAATCTTCTGGCTGTTTTGTCTTATTTCTTTTTTAATTATGACATTTGCTGATAAGCACGCCATGATTGTTCATATGCTTATTTTGTCAAATGTTCCACTGTAATATATATATTTTTTCATATTCCTCAAATAGATGATTTAGAAGAGCTTGATGATTATTCTGAAGAGTTACTTAAATAAAATGTAGATTTCTCTGTCCTTACAGAAAAAAAAAAAAAAAGTTTAAAATGACAAACACTACAGAGTTAGGAGATTCTTCCATGCCATACGACAGAAATATGTACATTTTCAAGGAATGCAATGGCTTAGTTTTGATACTCACATTTATGCTGTCAGTTTTTAGAAATGTGTTTGAAAATGAAAATGTATAAAAATGATTGCGGACTCTTTTATTTCAGTCTTATATTGAAAAAATGTGTATGGCTTCTGGAAGTTGAAACCTTTGCTTTTTTCCTTTTAATACTCCTGATATTTCTGAAAAAAAAAAAATGGAAGTCTGAGTTACATTTGAGTTTTAAAACAGTTCCTCTTTTTGCTGAATGAGAGATTTGGTAGGTATACACTTGAAAAATTCTGTGTTGGCATTTCCAATAAATAGCTATGGAAAATTTAGATTTGATGAACAGAGATAGAAGATTGAAGACTGCTACTTCAAGCTACCTTTCTTTTGCTTGCTGTTCTTATTACAAATACAGCATTCTAGATGGTCTGAAAGTCTTTGGCTGTTATTGATATTTTGAAATGGAGTATTTCCAAAGACCAATTCACACATTTAAGATCTATTTTTTTTTTTCCCCAGTATTTTACATAGGTAATCCTTGCTGCTTCTCACTATTGAAGGCCTTGAATCCTGTAAGTGACAGCATGTTAGCAGACAGCAATTGTTACTCTGGGGAGACTGTTGAAAAGGGTGCAAGGAAAGAGTAGAGATTAGAAAAATCACTTTTTAATGATAGCTACAGTACATGTTGCTGCTGAAGTCCTCCAGACATGCAGGGATACTTTCTTCATCTTCTCTCCCACCTCAGCAGCATTGCTCTGACTGGCTGCACACTCTGGGTTATGCAACGTAGTTGTAACTATGTGCTGAAAACTTGTTCCAGCTTGTTCCAGCCCTGTTACCCTTTGTTTGTACATATTTCTGAGAAATATTTTGCCATTCTAATCTTACATGATCAGTGTGTCCCAAATCTTTATTTGCCTGAAGAATTAAACAGAGCTCAAAATACCAGATGAGCAGGTGAAGCTGTACGCAGGCATATAGCCTGCCCTAAACCTTCTGTCCTCCTCAAAACACACAGGGGCAGCTTGGCCCAGATTCATTCATGCCACCCTCCCTGTGCACACCCAGCTAATGTGCCACAGCTCGTCCCTTGTGTCACCTGAAAACTGGGTTTGGTGACATGACCAACAGTAGCATTTAGTTTCTTAGCAGTTTTGAGATGAAATTTGTAAAACATTTGTCTCTCATGGCTGTTGCGTTGCCAGTTCACAACTAAACCAGCCTGACTCTTCGCCCAAAGGGAAATTCAGCTCATGCAGCTACACACTGCTCCATGGGTACCTGGACTGCGTTCTGTTGCAATTATTCGATTTCCCTACGCAAAAAAAAAGTAGCCTTGCACTCCTACTGCAGGTCACCCTTTTCCATCCCCACTCAATCGGTCTGTTTTCTTGTACAAGAGAGTGTTTTGTGAGACCAGGTAATGCGAAGTTTAAATAAAGTTGTCTCAGCTAACTATATTTATTAGTATTCAATTTTATTGCAAGCTTTTACCTGGATCTGTTCTTACAGTTGTTCCCTGGTGCAACTACACAAACATTCATGCTGGCCTAAGGGGAGGGAAAGCATGAGCCTGAATGAGCAGTGGCAGTGGGGGAGCAGTTTTTAGGACAACAGTGGCTTATGCAAGACTGAGACGCTTGGAGAATTGCTTTCTAAAGACAATGGCATGTTTTTTGTGCTTAGTGTATAGCTGATTTCATTTTTTTTCAGGTTATCCAAGTCAAATCATCTTACAGTTTTGGGCTCTAAGGTAATACCTTATACTTGGACCAAGGTATGCAGAGAAGTATTAAAAATGAAAAGTCAGTTGCTATAAGGCAGCTGTCCAAAAAGTATCTGAAATATTATCCAAATTTTAAAATAAGGATAGAAGAAATGTTCTGAGGAGTTTTACTTGAGGGTGCTATTTGAAAACCACCAAAACATTATTTATATGTTTTGTACTATTTAAAGCTCTTTCAGCTCTTACAGGTACATCTTGAGGTCTCATAGTAGGACTTTGGTCAACTTCTTTTGTTGTCTAATATATTCACTAGCCTATCTTTTCCTTTGTGATCTCATCCCAGGAAAGAAAGGGTGAGAAGGGAAAGTGACTGCAACTCATCCAACCTTCAGGTTACCAATATGCTGTAGTTTCTATCAAGATCCTTTCAGTACTTAAAGGGGTCTTATAAAAAGGATGGAGAGGGACTCTTTATTTGGGTAGATAATGATAGGACAAGGGTCAATGGTTTTAAACTAAAAGAGGATAGATTTAGATTAGATGTTAGAAGGAAATTCTTCACTGTGAGGGTGGTGAGGCACTGGAACAGGTTGCCCAGAGAAGCTGTGGATGCCCCATCCCTGGAGGTGTTCAAGGCCAGGCTGGATGGGGCCCTGGCCAACATGATCTAGTGGGTGGCATCCCTGCCTGTGGCAGGGGGGTTGGAACCAGATGATCTTTAAGGTCCCTTCCAACCCAAGCCATTCATGATTCTATGCCACAAGTTACTTTAAAGAGTGTGTGCTTTATCTTTATAAATATAACCACTGCAACAGTGAAGGGACATCTGGGCTGAAGGTTTAGTTAAAACCTTGTGAATTATTAAAACAAAGGTTTAGAAACTATTCTCAAAGTCCCTGCGTGTTGCTTACTCAACATTCATCCACTTTACGTAGCTTTAGCACCATAGATGCCAACACAAGATGACAATTGGCATAATGTGTCCTCATGCCCTGCTGAGGCTCTGCAAACTGACTGTGCACAAAGACTGTGATCAGCTGATAAAACCATGGTGCACTGAAACTGGGCACTGGTAATCTTGCTAGGGTGCTATATTTACTTAGTCTATATTGGTAGCGATCTGTAAGAGGTTTAAAGTAGCTCTCAGAGGCAGAGCTGGTGTTTGAATGATTGTTTCTGGCAAGAAAGAATGAACGTTTGGGTGAATAAATACTGAAAGAGGTTACCTGGTATGTTTGACACTATGGGTGCTGCTGGATCAGCCGATGACATTAATGCCATGGAAATTCACCACTGGTATACAAAATTTATGAAGGAGTGCCCATCTGGACAACTTTGTCTGCATGAATTTAAACATGTCCTGGACCTGCACGGACTTACTCCAGAAGCTAACAGCTATGTTGAACAAGTATTTCACACGTTTGACATGAATAAGGTAAGAATTCATTTTTAACTTCATGACTTTCTTATTGCTGTACTATTTGACACATTCAGCGACATGTCTCAGGGTGCTGGTAATGCTGGCTATTCAGAGGTAATGGAAATGAATGAGAGGTGATTCAATAGAAAACTACTGGCAAATAAATGTGAATGGCAGGCAAACAATTTTGAATGCTCTTTTCCCAGTACATCTGGCCATTTTGGAAATTGCCTACATTCTAATATGTGTTGAATAATTTCTCACCTTTGAAACATGGATTTTTATTATTATTCTCCATGTGTGGTTGTAATTGGAAGTTTATTTGCATAACTCCACTTGAAAAATATTTTTTAAAGCACTAAGTTTTTGGCTAGGTCCATTGGTGTTAATGCTTTAAGAATATAAAACACAGACACAATAGGATTCCTTCTGTCACCAGATAAAATGTTTCTGGATTCATTCTGAGCACCTAGTATGACTTAGTTTGGTATCAGTCAATCCCACTTTTCCAAAGACACATCTGTCTCGTTTTAGTCTCTCATCCCAATTTTACTTCTTAACATCCTAGGTTAACCCAAAGGCCTCCAGCAGCTGCTGGTTGCATTACTGTCTTTTGTTCTTCCAACTCAGGAACATACAGGTTCTTTCTAGCCATGAGACCCATCCAGAAGATTGTGCCTTGTTATTTTCTCCTTGAGCCAAAGTATCACTTTCTATTAAATACTACAGAAATGGAGAGTCATCTGTAATTCCTACAGGAGTGTTTGTCCTTGACTGAAATAAGGTTTAGGCTGATTTGTCAATAGTACAACAACAATCAAAGTCAGCTTCCAGCTAAAAGAACGGATGGGCCCATCATGGTGTAAAAACTTATTAACACAAAAATAAATAAAAACGTCAGTGTATCAGAAAATTGAGCCCTCAGCTTGCTTTAGTCACTTTTCAGAAAACTGGAATGTGAAATGAACACTTCTTGAAAATCAGGTTTCTGTCAAGATGATAGCATCCCAGTTGCAAGACCAACCATAGACATCAGGAAACTGGATACTTGCCATGGAACAACTGACGGTGGGGAGAGGGAAGAAGTACTCTTTAGAATAGTTTTACACCAACAGAAATACCCAGGAGCACTTGTCACTACTGTCGTTGTTGGTTCATATCTTTGAAAATACCTATCCTACTCAGTAAATGGTGCAACCAGTGCAGCCAGCAAGTACAGGATAAGTTAGATCACAAACTTTCAGGGTACAGCTGCTCTTTATCACCTCACCCAATTCAGCTTTCTCTGCTATCTGTAGCCCTTGTAATATTAAATATAATTCAAACTGTAACAGTTTTCTTCACTTGTTTGTAATACTCTTAGTACTGAGAATGTGGTTATAGATGTTGGTATTTGCTTTTTGTATACCTGAGGCATTACAATCCAACAGGTTACAGGTGTGGAAAATAATTTTCCATGTCTAAGTTATTTCCATAAGAAAAAATTATTTTGCCAAAGTAGCTAGCCACTCTGTATGAGGACAAGCCTTGTGTGAACCTGGGGCCTGTCTAAACATGGAAAGAGCTCCAAACTAAAAAGGGGGAGAGATTTTTAAAAAGGGGGATGTCTTTTAATTCGTTGGTTTTTTTTTTACAAGTTACTGATCATAGAGCCTCTTTTCTAGTACAAATAGCTCAGTACCCAGGGAGCAGCTTGCTCAAGTTATCTGATGAATATTAAGACCTAGGCCTTAAACTTGCCAGGGTATACACACATCAGAGTTTTACTGTTACATGGTCCCATCTCGCAGTCTCTAATCCCCTTCTCTCATCAACCCATGAGTTTTTAATCAATTGGCATATTTCAATGAAATTTCAGGGAGTAGGAATTTTAGCTAATTAGTTCCTAAAGTTGTCATAAAAATTGACAGCTGGGTAGCAGGGACACACCCAGAATAAATGCCCCACTCATGCAGAATTCAGCTTGTATTCATTGTTCAAAGCAGCAGCTGGTTGGCAAAATAATCAGGCACTTGTTTTCTTTTGCCTGGTGAGGATACAGGGTGGAACTGGGGTACCAGGGTGAGGAGATTTAGCAGACAATAGACAAAGTCTGTACAAATGTAGGCTTTTGTTTTGCTGTTCCCGGAAGAGCTTGTTTAATTAATGTTCCATGTTAGACAGAAAAAGATGTTTCAATATTTTATCCATTTGGAAGTCTTCCTCCCATTTTGATGAAACTAAATAACAATTTGGCCTTTAGGGCTTCATAAAATCCACTATAAAACTGCTTATGGAGGGCTTATAACTTCATTATTTAATAATGAGCTCCAGCTAAAGATCTGATCTTCATTTCCAGTTCTGCAAGATGTTTTAACAATCTGCCATTAGCTACTGTAATCTGAGGCATAGATTTTATTGTATATTTTCTTAATTGAGCTGTTGCAGCAGAAGGCCCAGGAAAAGTTATTTAGAAGGTAGTATTGTCAGGGCACATTTACAACAGTAGTAAACCTGAGATTGTCTGTATCCTTTTTCAGCAGGGAATATTACAAAGAATGTGACATCTACTCCCAGATAAAAGGCTGTCAAGTTTTTCTCCTCGTCCAATCTGTTTGTATAATTTAGTGGTTGGAAAGGCTTAAAGAAATGCATTAACTGAACTGCAGTGTTTTACAACAGTATAGCTAAAAGATTCAGATACAACACATAGCATCTAGATGAGCTGTAGCTTAGTTTTATTTTTCTCTTGCCTTGGGTAAAGTCTTGAGTGCCTCACTGAAAACCCTTTGGCAAAGGAGGACCAGGACCTTTCAAGCCTTGTGCCAGCACTTCATAAGCTTCTCCTTTGGGATTCACACTGCGTCTGTTTTGTTTGATGTGATATGTATATTTATCTGTTGTAACGTATGGTTCCTATGAAGTCATTCTACAGGCTTCAGGTTGGCTTAGGGAGACAGTTTATGTAAAACAGTGTGACCTGTTAGCATATCAGCCTTCTGAGAGTAACACATATGGTATTTTTATGGCTTGGCACGGGCTTTCGCAGAAACAGTATCCTCATACTGCTCTTGATCTTTCTGATCATATCGACTCTTCCCTAACAAGAGTATGACTTATACGTAGTGCAATCAAAATAGATTTGTCTTCTGGATTCTGGTCTTAATAGAGAAATCCAGCTCAAGACTGCTTTCCATGCTAAGCTGAGCCAAAGGATCTTATTACGAGATGACTCAGCTCTTTGCACATTAGATGAACCAAGTCTCTCTGCCCTCCCTCATACTTCAGTGAAATAATAGCCTACCTGATTCAGTCAGCAGAAATTATTTAACTACTTCGTAACAGAATAAGGAGATACCATTTTTTATCTGTTTGTGAAAGAAACTACACGTAAGTCAAGGTTCTGACGGGTCATAACATTTAGAAATGCAAAAAGTTGTTATTATTCAGACTGTCTTGCCCACTGCAAGTTGAAAACTGCAGGGATGGTTTGGTTTTTTTTTTTTCTAAAGTCTGTATGTTATTTTTCTTCTGCTAGAGGATCAAATTTTGTCTACTGCCATGATGGTAAAAATCATTTGCCAGCTCTTTGACATTACTGAATGAGGAAAAGAATTTGGGATCTAATTTCTTGCAGTATGTGTTTGGCATTTAAGAAGTGAGATTCCAAGCAAATAACAGACTTGGTGTGCTGCAAGCTTCTTTCTGAACCTGAAATTGCTGGAGGTGGCTTTATCAGCTTCCAATTTCTATGATACATGCTTTAAATATTCTAATTTCTGTCACTGTATTATCTGAGAACCCATCACTGAGTGTGTGAACAGAACGTGTGTTAAATGGATTATGCAAATGAAGCAATATGATTACATTTCAGTTACTCTTACTGTTTCAGAATTATATAAATAAGGGCATATTCCTAGTTCTTTTTACTTCAAGATTATATGAGAAGTATTTATCTCATGCTTGGGTTAGATAGGATGCAAGTCAAATTCTAAGTATGTATTTTAATTGGAGAGTCATGGAGAGTTTGCTTTCAAACTCTTTAAAATGTCCCACTCCTAAATTTCACTAGCTCTGATTTGTGTGTGTCTTTCATCTGGTTCTGGTGTGTGAATTTCACCAATTTTTGTATTTAAATAACCTGATGTTTCCTGTGTGAGATTATCAGAACATTTGTTTTCAATGCCAATGTTATCTTCCTGTATGGTCTGTTTATATATTATCCTCCTTCAGCTGGATGACCATGCACTAGTACACACTAGAGTCACCATATACATCATTAGTATTTTGAAAGATTTGTGATTCTCCCTGTTTTCCAAAGGGCTGAAAGTAAAGCCCTCCAAACAAAGCACAGCTGCACCATTTCATTGTTTGGGAAGCATTCAAAGTCATCACAGCCAGCACATTTTTAGTGCAAAGCATTATAAGGTTAGCAAGAGTACCAAGTTTGCAAACCTGACACAGGCTCATACACAACATAAGCAAAAATGTCATGTTTTGTCTTCAAGACAGCCCCTGCAGATGTAGGTTGAGCCCTGGAAACTCGTTGAGGTCTTGAGGTAGCTCTGGCCAGAGAGAAGTGTACGCTTATTGACAAACCTGTCTGTGTTCAAACAGATTGAGAAAGATGATCCTATGGAGTTTCTATTTTTACCTAATCCAGATCTGCAGGGATCTTTGAGAGGTTTATGGTAGTTTACAGTTTCTGGATTGTGGCTCAGTTCTGGCTGGAGGCAAGCCAGGAAACGCAGAAGCACTGTGTGACAGTAAACAGTGTGGTGTGGATGGAGCGGAAGGGTGGACGGCGTTATGGGTGCCGGGGAATCAGCTGATGATTTTGCTGCAATACAAAACAGTCAATGGTACAAGAGATGTATGAACCATTGCCCTTCTGGACAACTTACTCTCCATGAGTTTAAGACAATACTCGGTTTATGTGATATGAACTCTCAGGCAAACATGTATGTTGAGCAGGTGTTTCACATTTTTGACATGAATCAGGTAAGAAACTTTCTTGGACTATTTGCATCATGAAATGTATATGTTAGCTAGCAGAGTGGAAGACTTTGGCCTAGTGATATCAAATAAGAAGGGGTAGGTAAACAGAAATTGTTTTTTTTTGTTTTTTTTCTCATTCATTTCCAGCAACACTGCTTGAACTGAGAAAACTGGATTCGCTGGATTCTTTCCAATGTCATTTAGGTTGTTTAAGAGAAGAGCTCTTCAAAAATCTACCAAAAAAAAATGTTTGATTCCTTGCAAGTAGGACTGCTGAAGAGTCTTAAAATCCTCATGTTCCTCCCTTTCACTGCTGAAATGTTGTGTGAATATTTCTGTCTTCATTCTCCTTTTTAAAAATGTTTTTCCCCACCATTTCTAAAGTGAAGTCTCATCAGATCTATTGAGCTGCATTTTTGGACATTTACAATGAATCAAATTATTTTTTTCTTTATCTGATTACATTTTTATTCTTATTTGGAAAGTTTGTAAAACAGTAATACAGCTGTTTTATTTCCCTTCCCACCTCCTTAAAAATAAATAACTTTTAAGTCTGAGCAGGGGAAGGAAGATAGACTCGAATTATGACATAAATCAGAATTCCCAAGATGGTCTTATTTCTTCTAAATATAAATGGAAAGAATCAAGAAGTGCAGTGAAAAAAAAGTAGAATCAAAAATAGGATTAGGCAAGAATAAGATAAGTAGATACCAGCCATCCAGGAGGGAAAAGAAATAAGAAAACTGTAAAACAAACAACATATATATCAAATGAACAAAATTAAGGTACAAATATAAAAAGATAGAAATAACTGTACAAAGAGTGGAAAGAAGAAATAATGTCTAATCTCTTCTTGGTATATTAGTTCAAACCCTTGTGGAACTGAAATGCAGGTTGTGGAGAAGGAGTGTTGAAAAGATAGATAGTTAAAATCTTAGTGACAGATTCATTTTCCATCAGAAACAGAGCTGACACTTGCACAAAAAAAAAAAAAAAAGCATATGGGAATAAATGTGGTAGTTTGCTGAGCTGCAGTAAGAGGTAAAAGAAGAGGCCAGGAATGGCAGCCCCAAGATCCGGCACCTCGGGTGTCGCCCCACAGAGCTCGCTTTTCCCACAGGCCAAGGAAAGCAGTTGGACAGGAATTGCTGAACACCAATTTGCAATTCCTATCTAGCAACTGCAACAAATCATTGCATCGCTAGCCAGAGCCACTAGGAGATGCAAGTTGCTCAGTGTCTGCTAGGCTTGGGAAAGGCTTGAGACACCAAGGAGAACATCTCCATCCAAAACGATGGTACCTAATTATAGAAGACAGCCTCTCCTTTTAATTAAATGTTTACTGATGTCTATGTCTATTGGCTATATTTTCCCTCTTCTAAAATGCTTACCTCAGTGGATTTTTTTTTTTTCGGGGGGGGTGGGGGGGGTGGGGGGGCTTTAATAGCCAAAGTTATTCCAAATGGCTGTGCTGTGTAGGCAGATAAAAAGCAACTAGGATTTAGAGTTGTTTAAAGAGCTGTACATAACATTATTAACTGTAAAAATGCAATTTGTCTAAGCTGAAATCCTTTATGAAAACAGTCTGTGGCATCAAAATGTCATTGGGGTGGGGGTTATTCAGAGATATGACCCTTAATGCAAAGATTTAGGGGACTCTTGAAACAAGAATTTATTAACTTAAATTGAAAGTAGTTTTTTTTATAAATTTAGGCTAATGGTAGTTACAGACAATTGATAATCGAGCATTTAAATTTTTTTCAAAATTAAGTATTTGATTTTTTTCCCTTTCCTCCCCAGATTATCAGCATGTAAAAGTCAAGGGCTTTGTTTTCTTTTTATTTCTCCCAGTTGGACAGAGGCCACTTCATTGACCTCTCAGGTTTCACTTGATGAGAGGACTGTTTCCTTTCAGTTCTGGCAAGACCACTTAAAAGTAACAGTTTAATAGTCATTACAGTGCCTTTCTGTCCTCAGTCAGAGGTTGCCAGTCCCACTTGCAGTTCCCTGATGCCCCCACAGCAAGGCACAGCCTTTTTTTGTCAGTTCAGGAAAATCAGTAAATTTGCAATAGCTACAAAAAGAAAGTATTCCTGACCCCATATGCATAACTGCCTTAGGAGGATACATCTCTTTGGCAACTAGAAACCTTGATGAAAATAACAGCTTCAGGAGGGGCCCCTTATCTTATCGTATTAAGTCTTTGATTCCAAATGGGAAGCGTAAGGTCAGTATCTCAGAGTACTTCTTGTAATCATTAAAATGAAAACAACCGCACTGCAAATGTTTCTGTGGGAAGTATAAGACATTATTTCATTATGCACGGTCTGCTGGTTATTTATAGATACTGGTGCGTTATAGTGTGTGTGGCTAACCAGATCAGCAGAATCATGTCTCTAAGTGCTTAATTTAATGACAAAAATGCCTGGGCTAGACTACACACAACTAAGGTAAGCACAATTCCTTATCTCATCACCAGCACATGTATCATTGTGCTATACTTAAAATCTCCATGTCAGGAATAATGAAGCAGTAGTACAAAAAGAAATCAGACATAAAAGGCTTCTATAGATGTGCTTTTAAATGCTCACTGCCTTCTGCTTCTGTTTTAAGTTCATACACAAACCCAAGGAGATCATTGTAGAAATATAATAGAAGACATATTAGGAATTTGATTATGACCTAACAAAGTTGTGCCAGTGCTACATCAGTGTTTTCAGTGAGAGAATAATCAAGTGACTGTACACCTATTCCTACACACTTTGCTGTGTATGCCATGGTTAAGATGCCATAAGAAACAGTAAAGACCTCTCTTTTCCTCCTCTCCATGCTTGAGTTAGCAGGAATTTAGTGAGTCCTCTCCTCTCAGGCAGAGAGATTGGGGGTTGTGTCCTACTAGAAACTTGCCTCATCAGGGCAAAAGCTTTCTGGTTTATGGAGGAGAGGAAAACAATCCTTAAAAGAAAGCCACTATTCTGACGAAGATGCAGGAGGAGGAAAGGCTAACTTTGTCCTCCTCCTGAAAACATGCATAGGAGGAGGAAAGCAGAATTTAGAAGTTAAACACTCAAATTATTAGAAAAGTGTAGGGTGGGCTAAAGGGAGAAGATGGTGATGCTTGGGACCTCAGAGTTTGGTAATTGGGGTGTGCGTGTGGGGGAAAGTTAAAGACTCCATGGGGTAACTTTTCTCACCAGGATAGGCTATTCCATCTCTTCCTGGAGGATCGCCTCCTCTTTATACAGTTTTGTCTCTTGTTCAGATGACTCTCTTTCATTTGGTCAGCCTAGGTAGTCCCTCCGGAAACACCTCACCTACGTCTGCTTGAGCTGAGAGGTAGGTTACATCTGTCTTAAGAGATACAAACAGACTCTGAAGCTGGATGGAGATAAGGAGTAGCCATATGCATGTGCAGAGCTGGCAGTGGTGTTAATAGAGGGAGGTGACAGGATGGGGAAAGAAAACTATGCTCCTGACTCAGCTGGCTAGGCTGGGACATGGGAATGCCTGCAATGGTGCTTTCTGCAGTGCTCCCTAGGAAGGTCCCCTCTGCAACTGAAAGGAGCAGTGGCAGATGCCTTGTGAGGGTTCAGCAACAGCTGCAGATGTCTGTAGGCACTCAGCACCAGTAGGGCATCATCAGCGGAGTACGGGAGGAAAGGAATGGGAGAAGAGAGAAAGAGGGGCAAAATCCATCAGCGCAAGCTGAATCACGCAGGAGGGAGAAATGGCACTTTTCAGAACAAACAGCAGGTAGGAATTGCTGAGGAAGGAAAAGGTCAGTGGGGTTGGAGAGAGCCAGAACAGATTCAAAAATCAAAAGGAAAAGACAAGAAGTGAATAGGCAAATGTGACACAACTCTTAGATAAGAATCTGTAAATAAGATTTTTATTCAAATGCATTTAAAACCTGTCATTTGCTAGTTCAAGCACTAGCGGTTGTCTTTTTTTGTCTTACACTTCAAATAGGTAGTATTCAGCTGAATCTATCACAGTCTAAAGATATGTGACCTTGTTTCACAAGACAGGGATTTAGTATCTGCTGCTTACAAATTGAGTTAGCAGTGCTTTCATAATACCCAAGCAAAAGAGAATATCTTCTTTATTATTTTACTTTTCTGTCATTTTTCATTTCAAGGTAGTTCCTAATCACCCTACTGTGAAGAAAAAAAAAAAAAAGAAAGAAAGAAAGAAAAAGAAAAAGAGGAGCAACCACCATTACCAACCTATATCAAAGGACTGCCTTTTTTTCAGTTGTAAAGAAATCCAGACGGCATCATGCCTTCCAAAACTGATGAGATTTTATACTATTTTCAGAGCAGGATTAATGAATCTGATTTTTTTTCTTATGTTTGCCCATAGAGACAGTTCTGCTTTACCTACAGTGTGCATTTTCTATGTGCCCCATGTTCTTGCAGTTTCACAGATGTCTGTCCTTGAACCAACAATCTTCTTTATTACAGGACTGTCATTTTCAGTGCAAGTACATTGTCTCCCTGTTACCTGTATGTACCTCTTTCTTAATTCCCAAAATATTGTACAGACTACCGAAAGCTTCTTGGCATCTCTAATGTAAATCTTAACAGATACTGAAATTTTATCTTTGTCTTTTAGCATCAATTCAGTTTGCCACAGATTGCTCATTTGGAATTGCTTCACTGGGCTTCCTATCTACAATCTAATCCCTATAACCTTTGTTTGAGTGCTCTTTGAGATGGCTTTGCTATATTAATTTCTTCAGTTCAGCTCCACATTGTTATCACTTTTTTCTTTTATTGTTTATAAAAGTAGAAATGTTCCATTGCCATTGGCTTCAGGAACAGGTGATTTCTGTAGAATTTCTACTATCTCAGCACATGCTTTGTCTGCAAGTTTATTAACTGCTCTCAAACTATGCAGCAGGTTATAAATTTTAGCCTTTTTGTGTGCTCCATAAAACTCACCTTGTTTTTTTTGTCATGTGTAATATCAGCTATTATATACTGTTCCAGTCCCTTACTAGGGGTGAAGGATGCCGTGAGAGTGAACTATAAATCAGATCTCTTCTTCCCCAGGCATTTTTGCTGTCTTTTACAAATATTTTAGTTATTGTTATTAAATGAAAGGGATCCTGAAAACAGGTATTAAATTAAACTTGGAATGATTTTAAAGTAACATTTTCTTGTAATTTTTTTAATGAGAAAGTGCAAAATCTGACAAAAGTCTGACTTCTAAGGCCCCACCTTTAAGTCAGTGCAGCAGTCTTTCTGATGTGCTTCAGTCACCATGGGTACACTTTCCCACGACTTGTTATTTGGAAGAAAGTAGCAGGGGAAGTGTGTGGGTTTTGGGGCTGGAGAGTGGGAAATATGGGAGGGAGTGGAGAGGGATCAGTAGATGTGGGCAACTCCCATGTTCCCTGTGCCTAAGTGGGATCCTGGGAGCAGTGTTTGCAGAAGGTGATGAGAAGAGATGTAAGAGAGCTGCCACTGAACAAGAGCAGAGATAGAAGAGGAAGGATGGCTAGCACTGGGTGAGATACTGATGAACAGTCCTTACCTAATCACATCTTGTAAAGTTTGCAGCCTGCCTAAGTGCCCTGTCCTTCTCTGGTGTTTGATACAACGATTGTGCATTGCTTTAAGTGTAGGGTAGGATGGCTGAGGAAGAAAATTGGGCTTTCTGTCAGATTGTGCATAACCAAGAAGTTCGTCTGTTTTTTTCCCTTCACCTCCCTTGTCCTTGCTTCCTTTTCCCTCACCCTCAGTGCCTTAGCCTACACTCACCTGCAGACAAGCAGTGGATTTAAACTAGGATTTAAGCTAGGGTGCTCCTCCCTCTGCAGAGAAGAGCATTTTGTGGCATGGATGGGATGCTGTCGTGTCCCCATGCCTTTTTGTCACAGCTCAGAGATTCCCTCAGGTCCAGTAAATGGTCTAAGCCCCACAAGGACCCTCCTGCCCTCCCTCAGGGGTGGCAGCAGAACTGCTTGCTCAGTCCCGGGGCCTCCACCACTTCCTGCTCCCTGCACAAGATGTGTTCCCACTCTTCCTCAGTCATTGGGGTCACGCAGCAGCTCTAGGGCTCTGAGGTGGTCTCTGGGGGAAGGACAGCACAACCACCATCCAGTTTGCTGCACGTGCTCTGCCTACGGGACCAGCTTTGGCTAAAGCCATGACAATGTTTGTGTTTTCCTCCTCAATCGTGAAAAGTTCATGGGCGCTTCAGAGGAATGTTCAAGCTTTCTTACCCATATGTCTCACTAGGACATATATGATACTAAACTTAATGATGTCCTTGTGGAGAGAACTGAAGGAAAACCCATTAAGAGCATGTGAAGTCCTTTTCAAAAGTTGAACCGATCCCATAAAATATTGATTGCTCTCTGGCTTCAGTTGGGCTGAAGGGAGGTTGCTGTTTTTCATGAGGCACTCAGCACTTCACAGGACTGTGCTCTTTAACTCTGCCATGTGACTGTAAATGAAAAGGATAAGTGAGTGGGTCTGTCTTGTTCCTACATCTCTAACATCCTATATTTTTGCACGGGTATTTATAGCTCCAGATTTGTGATTTGTATGTGCTACAGTAATGCCCCTGAGCCGCTCATCTCCCTGTATAGAAGCTAATCAGTACAGAAGTATTATTGATACCTAACCCCTTTCCTGACCTTACAGAGGAAGAAAGAATTCAATTCCTGAAAGCTGTAAAACAAAAAGCAGGACTGCAGCACTGACCACCAACAAGGAAACTTGTATTTAATCTATTTAACTGACCAAGCTGATTTTTGTTAAAGAAGTTCCTGTAAAAGGTTCCCCTTTTGCTCAGGTTCTGCCAGTAGGCTCATGACCAGAACATTGCATTTTATTTGGGGACCTGTGCTATGAGGGGTAAATAGAGTGCAATTGCACAACTACAATGGAGAAGATGTAACAATGGGCTGCTTGCACTCTTGATTTTCTCCATCCTTCTTTGCGGCATAAATTGTAACTGTTTCTTACAGTCAGTCCAGGATTAGACTTTTACGTGTTGCTAATTGTTTGCGTATAATTCATAGTCAACCACTTTGAGGATCTCCTAATTTTTCCAATACACATTTGCAGTTAGTGGGAGAGTTTGGCTATTTTTGAACTATAATTTGAGCATGGCTCTGTTTACTTCTACTTTAGCCACATTATGAAATCCCATTTGGTTTAGAACCAGGCATTAAAGGTAATCTCGCATGGGTACAAATAGTCACTACATAAAAATAGAAACTTAGTGTAAGAGGTTTACCGTGGCCCTTTAAATGCAGTACTTGCCTGAGTTCTGGTCATGAGCAAGACTGCAAACCTGGGAGATATAATTGTGAATAGAATAAAAGAGACACTTGCGTAATAATATGGGTGCCAACGAATCATTACCAGGTGATGGCCCTGTCCCAGAGATGCATCATTATTACAGCAAATTTATGAGAGAGTGCCCATCTGGGCAACTTAGTCTGCACGAATTCAAGAAACTCCTGGGTCTGCAGGGGCTGGATCCACAGGGAGATGTATACATTAAACGAGTGTTTGATATCTTTGATCTGAACCAGGTAAACCTTCTTTTCTTTATTTCTTTAATCTCATACTATTGTTTGTGAGTTGTAGCCTGCAGGCTTTTCTTTGTGCTCTGCTCACAAAACTGGTGTTGTGGATAGGGTTGCTGCTGTGGTGCACTAAAGGTGAAAAGGTGGGACTGTGCTTTGAGAGCTTTGAGTAGTACTCTTGCTAGTACTTTCCAGGTGCACTTGAAAAATGTCAGGAAACAGTTCTGAAAATGAGATGTAATTTGCAGTTCACTGGTTATTCTTCTGTCCTTTGTTTATCCTATGCTTGTATGCGAGCATATAAAAATATTTGTATGCTCAAATACGAAGTTAATGAATTCCTTTTTCACAACAATGTTAGATAAAGGGGAAAATATGGTCTTCATTTAACCAATGAAGTGCATCACAGATGCAGATTTCCCCAAAGTACTGTATTGAATGTGTGGCAGAGAAAATCTAATTAAAATTAGGAGATAACACACGGTGCCCAAATTATGAGACCAAACAGACTACCACATGAAGAGGTAAAGCAGATTCTCTGAGTTGTATCTCCAGCTTACTCTCCCTGAAACTGTAGTAACTGCTTGGCATTGCAGTCAGCTCTCCCTAACGTAGCTGGCTCCCAAACAGGCAACATCAAAGTTATGGCCATCTGGTACTTGTGTGCAGCACCTTTCCGTAGGTGTAGAAGACCTTAGACCATGTGGCTGTGAAGGAAGAAGGCAAACAACATCAGAGAATCTAACAACTGCCAGACTGCCAGACGGGTGTGGGCTGTTTTCTAGGTCTGTTTTGAGGACTGCCTTATGCTCGTAGGTCCTGGAGCTGGCCAGCTTGAGCCCTCCGCTCATTGCAATGCTGGAGTGTCCGAAGACACTGCCTACCAGCACATGCTCTGCAGATTTCTGAGACCTTGCATTTCTGGATTGATGTAAAAGTGTGGAGACTAAAATAAATGCAGGTTTCAGAAAGAGCATTTGCTCATGTTTAGTCGCTGTGGTAGTGGCCAGACACACTTAAGCAAAATGGCAACACCCAGCTAATGGTCATTTCTCTATGGGGTAATGGCAAGGAATTCAGTCTCAGAAAAATTGCTTTGCTACCCATAGTATTGCTAAACCTCATGCTGTAATGCTAGGTGTCAGAGACACCAGACCAATATGGGGTGGCCTGCTCACTTACAGCAAACTGGATGGGTTGGAATAGCAGTCCTTCCAGCAGAGAAGGGCATTTGTGTCCGGCACCAGCACCAAATGGAAACAGAGCCACTCAAGTATAGCGAAGCTATGTATTTGCCTGCCTCCACAGCTAAGGTCCTTTTCAAACTGTCACACATACGGCCATTGAGAGAAATTGTGATTTTGAACACCTGTTGGAGGGTCTTAGCATAGCACCTCTTCCAGTCCCTATAGATATCCTTTTTTTTCTTACCTAAGCTTGCTTAAAGTTTTAGCTCTGTGTAATGTGGAGTTGAGCTGTGGTTACAAAAAGCAGATCCCAGAAAAGCCAACTCTCGGGTGGCAGCATGAAAAATCCGGTTATCACTCACAGGCCGAATTCAAGCAAAGTCCTGATTTGTAGATTGGCTTCCAAGCTAAAAGAAAAAGGAAAAAAATAAATAAATAAAGTAGAGGAATGGGCATCAAACAATACAGTAAACGGGAAGCATACTAGAGTTCACCAAAGTTCAGAAATCTATGTTGATCCCTGGCCAGTGAGTGTTTGTAAAAGTAAGCTAGATATTAAGAGGATCAACCATGCTAGGGAAGGACATCAGGCAAACAGAACTAAATCTGGCATATCTGAGACCAGCATAAATTTTTGTTCAGAAAAAAAAAAATGGAGAGGAACAATTTAAGATGTAAGATTTATATCCTGAGCCCACAAGTTTTTATAGAGCTTTACAGATTTGTTGTATTTTAATCTGTATTCAGTATAAAAACTGCATTTCTGTTACCATACAGCCTGAATTATTTTGTTTCCTTTTCTAACATTGTTAATACTCTGTTTCCATAAGTTTAATTATATTTTTTCTTTATTACTGAGACTGACAACCACTATTTTTAAAGTATACTTTTAGAAATAACAAATATCAATCAAACACTTTTAAAGTACTTGTCTATGATGCTTTTTCTGTGGTTAAGCTGGGAATAAAGGAGCAACAGACCAGCCTCTCAGGGCAGGAGAAAGGAACACTGTATGTTATTGATGAGGTAAAATAAGAGGATCTCCTCATTCCCCATATTCACTTTTTGTGCTGTACCCTTGATACAGCTTTTTCCCCTCCACAGGGGTTTTTGGTGGAAATGTAGGCTTTCATCCTGAAAGGTGCTTTTAGTTAAGTACAGATATGTGAAGAGTGGTCAATGGATGGCTGACTGGGAGTATCACACTGTGGGCTCTCAAATGGCAGCTATGATTGTAAAAATAAGGGGTCATTATCCTTCTACAACATTATGTAGAACATTTAGGTACTGCAATATTAAACAGATCATAATCTTTCATCTGCAAACCACAGAAGTTTATGTATGTGAGTGGTTGCATGCATAATATACACACGGATTCAGAAATAATTTGGTCATTTGGGCTATTCTTACATTCAGTTTCCCTCAGTACTACAGAGACTTCTCAGGTTTGTAGGTCAAAATTTGATTTCCTTTGCTTTTGCACTCTTGTTTGGTTGCTGCTTTCTAATAAAGGGGTCATTACCACAGTGAGTGGTGGAGTATATAAAATTTCTTGATAGAAATGATTTCCTTTCTCGTAATAGTACCTTTTATATAGCAGTGCTGTTTAGCTAGAGAGCTAGCAAACTTAAACCTTCTCCCATGTTTTGCCTAGCTGACCTATATAGATATATGACCTGATATTTTCCTTGTCTAACTTTTTGTAGCCAGACAATACCATGGTTTGAAAGTGTGACTTTTACAGTTTAAAACTGTCATGATTTCTATTGCTTAAGCTTATACATAAAAGCATATAGTCTGTGGACTGGTTTAAAGTTCATCTAAATCTAAAGAAACTAATTCTGGAAAACTTAAGTCATTTAATCAGGTCCTCTGCTGTCAGTACAAAATATTTATTTCTCATGTGGGCTTCTGTTTTCTCACAAATAGGAATCTGCTCAGAAAACTGTGTTAAAGTGTTAGGCCTGAGATTAAACTACAACTCCAATTATAGGAGCCTAATGCTTCTTGAGATAAGTTGGGGTCATCCATGCCTAGAGTTATTCCATCATGAATATGATGATAAAACTCTCTTAAAAGGTGCATAGGCTTTCTCCTCCATGTTTCATATATGCCCAGTTTAAAACTTCTAGCAGGTAAAGTGTGGAACATTAGCCTCATAGGAAGCCAATGAGACTTGTGTGGTAAAAAATACAGTTGTGAATTGCATTTCACCTCCTTGTTAGCCTTTCTGCTTCCAGTTGAGGTCTGTTACAGAGGTCTATCTCCTACTTACGATTTTCATTCAGAACAACAACAACAAAAAAGTCAAAGCTTGGTTCGCTCAAGTCATCTATATAAACATTAACAAAAATTCAATTGCAAGCCAAACTTTAGAGTTCCCGGGATTTCTTTAAGTTGGAGATAATAGATGTGTTCAGCTCCCTACTTATGGAAATGACATTGGTCAGTTGACTTGTGACAGTGGGGGGTACATCTCCAGAGCACAGTTCAGTCTCATGTAGAGATATTGAGGTTACTTCTGGCCTTGGCTGCAGGCAAACCATGTTAGCTAGGAGTATTGCACTAATTTACCATGCTGAAGAGGCAGTGCTACTGTGGCTGTAGGGCTTCTTGGACTCATTTATCTTGCATGTTTGTATGGGACAAAGCATAGCATTGTACAGGTATTCAAGTCACTGTCTCAACAGAGTGCATCTGTTCAATGGATAAAAGCTGTTTCCAGTCAGTGGCCATTTCTGTTGGAGTTTAGTGACACAAGCTATGTCTTCTCAGGAACATACTAAATAATTGCTAACCATTTCTGGTGTGTCTGTTGTGCAGACCACCAGCTGTTTAATAATTAAATGACCCTATATATCAAGTATGCAGATGTCTTTAATTTTTCCATGTTTCTTAAAAACAAGGGTTCTATGTCAAGACTCTTCATCCCTTCCTTTACTTCTGTGGGATTCCTTGCTAATAATTAAATGAACAAATAAATAAATGTGCTAGTGAAGTTTGGAAATTGTTCTTCCATCATTCTTGGTCCCAGTGAAAAATAAAGATACTCAACACTCAGAACTCTAATTGCAGTTAACTTTCCTTGAGATTATCACAAGGAGTGCAGAAGGTAGCATTTAAGCAAATATTTTTTCATGACTTATACATTAATACGTTTATGCATTATGCATATAATGGCATTGGCAGTTATAAGTTATTAGGTCATTTTAGGGGAAAATGATCTCAGTCTTCACTGTTAAGCTATTTGTAAGAAAAAATGAAAAAACCCCAAACAAATACAACAGTTAGCAAATAAAAGTAAGCTAATAATCATAATAATAATATCTTTTAAATATAATCATAATATAATTATAATAAAATAAACTCTGCCTTTTTTATTCTCTCTGCAGCTCAGTTCATGCATAACTGTCATCCAGCCCTGGTTCATGCAGCATGCTCATGAATTTTAGAGAGGAAACAGTTATGTTTATCTAAAATACTTAAGTAGTTGCCAAATATATTGATGTATACTTGGTTTTCTGTGAGAATATGTACCAGAATTCAAAGAGATTTTTGTATCATTCAGAATGAGGTAATGCCAATGTTAAAGGAGAGAGCATTTCTAGGAAAAGAATGTCTGCTGTACTGATATTACAGTGGAAGTGTTAGTTGCTCTTAAACAGAACTAAGGAAAAAAATCTGTAGTCAGCATTGTTAGTATTTAACACTTTTTCTAAAAACTCTTCTCACTTTAAATCAAAAACCCACATCACTATCATCCACGTCCAGTGGCTTGCAGATAAGTTTGCAACTGCTAAATTTAATAATTGAACTCTGCAAGAATAGATTGATTGGGTTCTTGTGACCTGTGAAGGACAAAATTTACATAGCTATTTAACATGTGAAACAATGTACTGAAAATGGGATGCTGCTGTGGTAGTTCTCTTGTTGCTTATTTTGGCATTAATTGAAACGAGCTACAAGAATAACTGTCTTGTCGCTTTGTAAGAAAAATTTATTTTAAAAGCTAGATACACTATGAAGAGTAAAGGAGATGAATAGGATTTTGGTATGTAGCTCCAGAGGAAAGGCATGCAATTTCAAGGATTTTCTGCTAACATTTTATAAAGCATTGGATGGTCCTCAACAGAGAGCAGTAGTTTTCGCTCAACTTCTCATGCAAAGATTGATTAAGTAGATGCAGAAAAACAGACACTCCACAGCAAAGAGTTTACAAAACCTTTAGATAAGCAATCAACAACTGATGTAAATCTGTAGTCATCTTTATAGTTTGTGCTTTTTCTTTTGATATTTAAGGTAGGCCTGTGATAAACTACAGTTCATCTGACATCATTATGCAGATTAGAAAAACAAACAAAAAAAAGGAATCCATTTTAAAATCTAAAGAAGAAAGTTAAAGTAGATTATTTGCTGTAGAAACAGATAATAAGAAATGCAAAAATGTGCTACTTCAATAGAACATAGTAGTCTGTCCAAATGACTGCATAGCAATGAAAACTAAATCTGAAACCATCTTTTTTTTTCCTCCCCTTTTCCTGAAGAGTTTCCTTTCACTCCTTATAATTTGCACAATGCTGACAAGTGTTAGGAACCAGATCACCATTCCTTTTTTCCTCATTCTACCTCCTTTCTTACTGTACTTCTGTGCCTTTATAGTTTTGATTTTCAGGTAGACTTTCTGTCATCTTATTTTGTGGTCTGACTATAAATAGATGTTATCCTCTCTAGTTATAGTGGCATGAATGGGATTAGCCAAGTATCTCTTCTCAGGTATTATTGTAGAAGGAAATGCACATCATTTGGCTATGAAATTTTCTGTGAAAGCAGTGGTTGCAGCTTATATTCTACGAAAAATATAAAAACGCTCACAGAAATATTTATTATTTTTCATAGATGTTTTAGTGATTACTGTAACTCAGTACAAAGAAGAACGTTCAGTTCAACTTCAACTTGTACTTCAGAACAACTTTCAGTTGTTTTCTTCCTTCACTTTTTCCCCCTTCTTAAGAACTGTGAGACAGAGAAATGTTATTTTGATATGTTCATGTTGATATGAAGTGATCAGTTGTAAATCTTTGACATGGCCCAACTATGCAATGGTTTCCTATCGCTATGTGACAGCTCCCTTCCATGTTCCTGTGAAAGCATGAAGAGCTCTTAAAGGACTGCTAGCAAGCAATACTTCAAACACTACCTGAAACCTAAATATTGAGTGTTCCCATCTCTTATGAGATTAATTAGAATGACGCAGGGTATCTCTGTTAATTTTCCTTTGCTTAAAACTTTGTTCCCCATTCGGGCTTCTTTTCTTGGACTGCCTTCCTCTGAAGTGTCTCAAGGACCACAGATAGCTGCTGTGATATGAATTGTCAGGCTGCCTAAGAAACTGCCAAGACTGTTTGTTGCATCCTGACATCTCTAGAGGCATTACCAAAGTTGACACATTGGGTGCGATAGCTTATAGTTGTGAGAGGATGATAATTATAGAAATATTTTCCCAGACTTTTCTGAACAACTTTCATTTTTTGCATGCTGGCTTCAAATAGTTGTGGAAACATAAGTTCAGCTGCACATGTAATTTTAGGGATATCTTCAGTCTGGAATAACTCTCTGGACAAGTATACTTTTCCTAGAATAAGTTTTCCTTACTCTAACCAGCAGCTTAACCAAAGCAGTAAGGCTGCAGCAGAAATATATGTTACACACTACAATAAGGACTCAAGAGCCATATAAGCTGGTATTGTGCTTGGCAAGACATGCTAGGTTTTATACCATTCCTTCTCGGTGCTTCTTGTGATTCTTGGGTTGGCCCAGTACACATGGATAGTGCTACCACTTTGCACAGAGTAGTATAACTCTTGCTTTTTCTGGTTTTGAACTTTTTTCATTCTCACAATTGCCTCTACATAAGTCTATGCAACAGGAAATATTTAAAAAGTGCTTTTGTTTTCATGACAATCATAGCTGTCATATTGTAGAGTCAGCAATAAAAACCTGTGTGTCAAAAAATTAATTAGCTTCTAAACCAAGGGCAAGATGAAAATAAGAATAAAGATGTCTCTTAGCCAGAAATAATCCTTCTGCCAAAGTAACAAATCTACAGCTCTTCTTGAAATATTCTGGCTTTTTGGAGTTGACATGTACATGTAGAAATCCTTTTCACATTAGTTTTGGACACAATCCAACAAAAGCAACAAAACCAACAAAGCCAGACCATTTGCTTCACCTTAATCTGAAGTAATGTTGCATAAAATTATCTCAAACATAAAGTAACTAGTCTGATTACTGTAAACAAGGATAAGATTAAATTATGGTTTGCTGTGTTCAAAGTAGTGTAGTTACATCATTTTTGTCAGTATAAGTGCCTTTTAAAGGTACTGTACCCTTATAAAAATTTCCATGGAATAGAAACAATGTTCTATAGCTATTTAATCTCATTCCATGAAACCCTACTCAATTTATAGACAGTCTTTAAGAATGTCTTTGTTCTGCTTCTTACCTCCAGAATTTTTTTAAATCCAATTTTATATATTGATTCAAAAAAGGTTGTAGGAATCTTTTACTTTGTAAGGACTTCCCATAATTACCGGTGCAATTTCACAATCATAATTTTGTTTTCTAATGGTTTGGCACATGACTTACTGCTGTAATAGTACTAACTTATACTATAATAGTGTGTCATTACAGGCTAAAAGACTATTCTAACATTATCAGTAAAACTATCACTTGCTTAATGTCAGAACAGTTGAATTCTTGAATGTAGGATTTGATGGTATGAGTGTTGATCTAAAAGTTTTAGGTCAGAGGTAATTCCCCAGCAATGGCACAGCACCATGGAAATGCTGGTTCTTTACGTGGGATATTAAAGTGAGGTCCGTGTCCAATTTCTATTAGAACATTGCAGAATTCAGTGGCATTTTTGCCTTTCAAAAAGGGTGATCTTAATGTCCAAGAAATTTTATCTTTAAGAACAAAATTTTAAAAGATTCATGTAGGCAACTGCTATTGAATTGTATTCTGCTTAATTTTTCCTTGTGGTCTTGATGCTCATCTGCTTTTGATTAAACTACCCTACTTGGCTGTAGTACCCACAGTCCACACTGTGTAGTGTCCCCACCTCATTGAATAGACCCTTCCTTTGCGCCTGTGAATGGCGTATCCAGGCTCACCACATTAGTGAAGAAGACTTGTTGCACATGGGCAGCAGGTCCACCACACCATAGAGCATGCCTGTATCAAAGGCACAGTTTGGGTGTGGTGCAAGGCCAGATGTGCTGCCCCCACTAATGCTTTGGCAGCTGGCTGTTAGGAGTCCCCTTTCATAGTAGGACACAGCACCTGAGCTGCACTGGTTAAGACAGCCCAGCCTGTAGGTCCTGTACAAAAGGAAAACATGAGGAAAGGTGTAGGGCTGTCTTCTGTGCAACTACTCAGTGACTAATTTTATACATCAAGCCAAAGCAATTGCACTTTTGTAGCAATGTGTGTAGGGCTTCTTTGAAAATTTCATTTAAGTGTAAACAAATTAGCATGTACTCTGCAGCTGTCATTGAGCTTTAAAAGTACTTGGAGCATATTACTACCATTACCAGCTAATGATGAATTTTGTCACATTATGTGAACAGGCAATGAAGATTAACTTTGCACAGTTAATCATAATTACTTTTAAATATTGCTTGTTAAATTATGATATAGATAAAGGGACAATAAATGTAATGGGAAAGAGTTCAGGCATGTTTCTTTTATTTAAAGAAATTTTAAGTATTTTTCAAAAGTGCAAGAATCATTTTTTTTCTATTCATTGCCTTAATAATCATGAATAGAGCAGTTGAAGGCTACTCCTAATTTACATTTTGTTTTTTTCTCCTTTATCACTTTGAAACATCCAAAAGTATGCAATTGTGAATAACACATTTGTTGGTGATAATGATGTTGGTGAACTAAGCTTTGGGAATCACAAGAATTGCAGAAGAAATGCAACAGAAATTGGATGATCTCTTTTAAACAACTTGGTCTCAAACTCATGTAATGACACTAAACTGATAGCTTTCTTGTGACAAAACATGATCTATAATCTCCCATTATTGCAGAAAAAAAATGCCTATGAGGTAAAGAAGGCAAAGTATTAACTTTTGTATTCCTTTAGGTCCTTTATCTGATAGTGCAGAGTAGTTTAGAGAATGATAGGAAATTTGTTTTAACTTTGGGGAGCCTTCTTGCATAAATTCACTGAGACATTAATTCCTAAAATTGATCCAGGAACACCTGTGATTGTCTGCCAAATAGAGCGTCTGCCACTAGAAGGCATCTATGTCCTCAAAGTGCTTTTTCTGTAAGTTTGTCATGTTAGGGTTTGTTAAGCAAGAAAAATTTGCTTGAACTGTCAGCAAGAAATTTGCTGAAAAATAGAAGGCTATGTGGCCATGGCTGAGTTTTTTAGTTTTCTCTCTCTTGCCTACTGCTTTATTATAAATTGGGGAAGATGCTTCTAAAAGCACAGGCAAAAGCTCAAAATTAGGGGTGGAAAAAGGTGAACCCCATCATCCGGAGGGGTGATGGCAGAGGGCTAGGTACTTGAGCACATGCTTTCCTTCTGTACAGCCCTCCTGGACGCTGCTCTGCCATGCTGCAGGCTGAGCGCAGGGCCCAGTGCCTTGGTGACATCCCTGTCTCCTTGCTCGGCCAGTAACCTCGAAAGAAAATGGTGAGTGATGGGAGCTAGTAGGAGGGAAGGAGGAATAAGGGGAGCTGTTCATTTTAAAGAAATATAATTGTTGGTCATCTTTGCGTTTTGGATTTCAACAGGTTTTACCAGGGTGGTGAACACACCCGAAAGCCTGCTATTTTCTAAGTCCCCAAGTCTCACAGGTCCTCTTCATCTGGGCAAAGCAGAACCTTGCATAACAGTCTGGTTAATATAGCCTGGTCTGTTTATGTAACAGTGGGTATGCAGCTATCACGAAACCACTTAATGATTTGCTGCTCCTAATTCCCTGCTTCTTTCTTCATCCTTACCTAATAGCCTTTGCTTGCCAAGAGTCACCCCCCGCCCCATGACAAATGCCAGCTTTGTTTACTTAGGAAACTGGTGATTCTAGCCACAGCCTAATGGAGGTCTGGAGTCCTCTCCAAGCCCCAGACTCCAACATCAGACCTCAGGGACATGTCAAAGTAGCAGAGTCACAAGTAGCTCTGTATTTCTTCAATAATCTGTATGCTGCCTTTGATCTTTGATGAACAGCTAAAAGTCTTCAGATGTAAAAAAAAAAAGAAAAAAAAAAGAAAAGAAAGAAATTGGGGAAGATGAAATGTAGCAAAATGAATCCACCTTTAGTTTTCTGAGGATGGAGAAATCAGTACTATGAATTGGTAGGACTAGACAGAAAGAGAGGAGCACACAGGATTAGCTATAAATTTCACACAGTTATTCTGAGCTGTTGTAATCTGCTATTTGACCTGTGCCAATATATACATAACCACTTCTCTCTGCATTACCAGGTTTAAATGGTAGTCTAAAAGACAGAGTGGGGAGGGAAGGTGGTTTAACGTTTTAAGCTCTTGGTTTGAAATACCTGAACAGTCTATATTTACACACTTGTTAATCCAGATAAAGTCTGTTGAGCTATTCTCTGCTGTCACATTGAGTTTTGTGCGGTTTAGAGATTTTTAGGAGCAAATTTGAAAACAAGACACCACTTATTTTGTATAGATGCTTAACAGAGTCCTCAGTACTCTGAGTAAGATGATGAGTTCAGTATTAGTGGGGGTTTGTGGGGACAGAAATTGTCCCTTTCCACATGTGTAACTGTTGTGTGCTGCAGGAGATAGCTGGCTCACCCAGCAGCTATCTCCATAGGGCTGCATCAACACTTTCAGGAAATCGTGTTCAAAAGCTTTACAGCCCAAATGCCCAGTTCTGGTAGTTCTGGCTGGACCTTGAATTACTGCATTGTTTAGGATTAGCTGTGTATTCACAGCTTCCAAGTCAATTATTTTTAATCTGTATTCAAATAATTTGAAGCTGTGAGAGTTTTTTAAGGACCTGTGAAGATTAGCAACACTATTCTAGGAACCAAAGCATAATGCCCTTCTCAGGCTTTCAGGGTTTGAGTACTAATTGTTATTGCATAAGGCTGCCATTCCTTCACTACCCCTCTTTTCCTTCACAGGACACAGCTCTCTGTCCTGACTGAATAAAAGTGGGCAGCTGCCAGCAACTGCACATAAACTGACATTCTGAAGCAAAAATATCTCATAAAAAGATAATATTAAATTACTCTGTTCTCAAGAGATCCCATAACTAATGAACAATCCAATTTTTATATACCATTTTGCCCTTGTCCAGCTGCAGGGAAATCTCATATTTCTGGCACAAAGATGTCACCTGTCATTTGCTTCTTTCTAGCTAAGTTTTCAAACTAGTTATTTTCAAACATGTAGAGATGCTTCACATAATTCAATTTTTGGATGGTAAATCCTCAGACCTCGCCACCAAGGATCTGCACAGCAGGTTCAGAGCATTGTGCAGGCCCTGGAAAGGGGCTGAGAAGGGAGAGAGAACTCATCCCTGTTGGGGTTGAGGGTGAATGCCAGATTCGTGCTGGGGAGCAGCCAGGGCAGGGCGAGCCCAGGGCAGTGTACGCGCAGGCAGGGCCTGCACCGCAAACTGAGGCCTGGGGGCAGCGGGCAGGCCAGGGCCCTAGGGGATGGCACATCTGGGGCCTGCCTGGGGCAGGCACTGCCAGCACAGAGAATGGGCTTGGGGCCTGGGCAGGGCAGGGCAGGCCGTGCAGGGGCGGGCAGGGCTGGTGGTTCCCTCAGGGCCTTGAAGATCAGTGTCATGTTATCAAAAAATTCTCCTTCCAGTTTTGGAGTCTGCTTTTGTGCTTGTTTTAGTTACAAGGGGCTTCAAAAACACCCGTCCATGAAATCAAAGCAAGTTACAAACAAAGCATCGAAGGGAACTATTGTGCACAACCATCATGTGGTTCAGTCTGCCCTTAAGCATCTAGTTCACCTGATCAAGTTGTTAGAGACGAAAAATACATTTGTTCATTTATTTATTTTTATTAAGTCTACTAAGCTAAGGATTACATCTAGAAAACTTACTCAGGGGCGCATAAAAGAAGTTTTGAGGGTGTTTTTGGTGTCTCTCTGACCCACTCCTCAGAACTGCTTTTGGGAGAGTTCCTCCCATTTGGGGAGGGAGATTTTCCTCCTTTTCCACTGTATCCAGAGAGCGTATCTTGTGAGCTTATCCCAGCAGGGTTTATGTGTGCGGGCAGGGAAGGGAGGATGAATTCACCCTCCCTCCAGATGCCTGCGGTATTGAGGGTAGCACATTGCCTCCGAGGCAGACAGATGCCAGCTCCATACAGGCACGGACAATAAGCCCTCTCATACAACTCCGTCAGTCACCCAGCTCTGTCTGGTGTCCTAATATGTCAAATAAGCAGGCTTCATTAGTGCTAACTCCTTTAAATAAAAATATTACAGATTGGAATAACACAGTAAAGCACTGGTAGTAAATCATTTCTGTCTTCCAGCTGGTAAACAGCTCTGCTTGTTGTGTTGTTTTTTTTTTTTCTTTTAAATTTTCTTATTATTTATTTTATTATTTTATGGTAGCACTTTGCTTGTAATTGAGTGACTTCCTAATGAGCAACAGATACTTTACCATGTGTGCTGCACAGCATGAGGCTTTACAGAGCCTGGAGACACATGAGGACATACCTAGGTATTTGTAGTGTGAATGGTTATAGAGCAGCAGATGGGTAAATCAGCACTGCAGTATTCTTTTAATAACATCATAATACATTTATTGTACTATTTATTGTACTCATAGAACCACAGGATGATCTTCATAGGTTACTGTTATGATTTTTTCCATTATTTAATGAACTATTCTGAGGCTTCTTTATGCTACTGAAAAAAGTGCAGTATTTCTCTTTATCTGAGAAAGCTATGGATAGGTGTAACATGATTTCTATTGCTTTCGCATCACATAAATATTTTCTGCCTTTTTTGGCGGAGAAAGGAAAAACAGCACATTTCTTATCAATGCCTCTGTGCAACATGCTTCTGGTTCCATACCGTGTAGATAAACATGTCAGTCTTCTCAGTATTCCTGTTCCTGGTGCACTAGCTGCTGAGGTTAACATGCTGCTCGTGGTCTTTGCGTGTTTACAGCCTCATGTGGCTGGGGCTTTGCTAGAAACCACAATGCCTCTCAGATGTGTTTCAGAGATTTTTGTTTGTTTTTGCTTTTTTCGTTTTGGTTTTGTTTCTTTTTACCTTGGCCTTCAGTACCTTCCTGCTTGGGACAGGCCAAATAACCCACCAGATAAGAGTTCATACCCCAACACATTAAGCTGATTGATTGTTACATTTTCCAAACTTCTGGTATTCTGTTGCTGGTCAGAGCAACAGAAGTGAAACCAAGACATAAGAAAGCAAATAAAATACAGTTTTCCAAAACCTGGAGTGAAATGTAAGGGAGAAAAAAGAAAATGAATCTGGTCACAGACATCCAGCAAGCCTAAAATTAATCTGTAGTTTCAATAAGTAGTATGAAATTCAATAAAGAAGCAGCAATGTGAAATGTACCTAATCACATTCTTAATAGATCTATAAAATTAGGGGGTGGAAATGTAATCACCAAAGTAAAAGTGTCCCTCCAGTAAAATATCTGATGAGGTGCTTCTTGAAATAATATTTCCAAAATTGAAATCCAAGTTGGTGTGCCAGAAAGAAGCATAAAGTTTGTGGTACATGATGTGCCATTTTTGGGTAAAGCATCTGCTTTTAATACTGGGCCTAATCTTGCTTGAAAACTACATGCAGTTACTGTCAAATTTAATTTCATCCCAAACTTCAGTTGAGGGCTATCTTTGCCTTTGCTGAATTGGCTGTAATTGAAATTACAGTAAATCCAGCAATGATGGCAGAACCTGCACAGAAAGTCTGTGAAGCAATAGTCAGCCTGCACAAGTTATGCATGCACAATTTCTGCATGTACACTGAATCCAGTGTGTTTGAAACATTGCATTTACCTCTTTGGTGCCACTGCACCAAACAACCTTGCACAGAAATCAAAACAAGCACTACAAATATGGCAATGAGTCATACCAAACCTTTATAAGACTTCTTTTCCTTTATTCTGGTATAGTCCGGAGGACAGATTAATGCCTGCTGACTGCAAAACCTCAAAAGACAAGATATGTGTTGATGTACGACAGTAAAAATAAGTAACATGCTAAACCTACTGGATACTCATCCAATCTTCTAAGTCACAGGCCATCTGAAGCTGATGACAGTCTTTCCAAGGTTTTCCAAGTGGTTGGATTCTGACCAATGTAAAAATCGCAAGATTAAATTTACCAGCTGCTAATTCTTTTTATATGCACATGAGAAACAGTTGGAGCAAGTACTCTCCAAATTCAGCAACTGTTTCTTCCATCCCCACCACATTTTTACAGAAAGAGAGGAACTGTCACAGTAGGTTAGACCACCTGACCATGGAGTCCTGTCCTTGACAGGTTTCCATAAGCAGCTTCAGAGAAGGAAGCAAAAAATATGGAATTAAATCAATCTGAAATGCTCCTTCCCTATGAATATCCCCCAATTCTCACTATTTAGAAACTAGTTTATGACCTGAAGGCTTTATATCCCATGCAAAATGTATCAGTCAGAGAGATCTGATGCTTATATGGATAAACCACAGTATCTGGAGCTCATGCCAGGTTACTGGTTACCATGTACAATATTTATTGCATGATCTCTCAGATGAATAACACCTGGAGCAACTCTGTTGCACTGGAAAACATGCATATTTCTGCAGTACCCATATGAACATAAGCAGCTCCACTGTAGACATCTCAACAGTACCAAGCCAGATATCCCAGCCTCCCCTTTTTCACATCTGGAAGCCTACAACAAACCTGTTTTTCTTCTCTTCAAACAATGTCAATAGCAATTGCTCTGAATTGATTTGCTTCCCCCTCAGTTTTCAGGGGAGAACAAAACTGTCTGAGCTAACACTTCTTCCTATAGCACTTCCAGTTGAGCTCATCCTTTTTAAACACCACAGGAAATTTCTGTGTTAAGGTGCTTTATAAATCAGCTTGTATTATAGTGAATTCAATGACCTGTTTCTGTGAAATTGCCAGAATGAACAGAAAACGAACGTTGTTAAACAGGGTTTTTCTCTCTCTCTCTTAGGATGGATTTATAGACTTCTTGGAGTTCATAGCTGCAATAAATTTGGTTATACGTGGTAAAATTGACCAGAAATTGAAATGGTATTTTAAGCTATATGATGCTGATGGAAACGGATGTATTGACAAGAAAGAACTATTAAGCATATTCACGGTAAGCAAATTATGACCAATACCAATTGCATTTGGCATAGTGTGTTATTGCTGAAACAGTGGTTCATCATGTGTTGTATTTTACCTAATGTTTTATAGTCATAAAACCAGAACTGTTCTGGCTAATGACACTCTTGTCATTTAGTTTATTCGTTATTGAAGTAAATGTATCTAAGTAGTGTTTTACTTTAAACCATAGTTCTATAGATATACTGCTTTACTGAAAGTAAAAAACTGTAGAAACAGTAGAAACATAATTGTGATAAACTGTATTATAAGACAGGGTAGAACTGAAGTAGCATAATGAATAAAACAGCTGGTTACAAGTGTTTGTGCCAGTTTGTTGTGGAAAAATGGCTTCTCAAACTGAACTTCCTGCAGGAAACAATATAGATGTCATCAAAATATTCCAATATATTCATTCTTTTTGAAAGGTTTTTAGATTTGTTTACTACAAATGCCATTACTTGTTTTTTAAAATTAACTAGGGGAAAGTTAATTTTATCATTAAATCCTGCAATGACATTTTGAAGCAAATATTGTAGATTTTTTTTCAGAAAATGGATCCATTTCAAACCCATAAACCAAAGTAGAGTAATTCTTTCTGTAAAATGATTTCCATATTTTTCAACTTGCTCTGCTAAACTAATATTTTGCACTTCAGTAGCTGCTTTCATCCAAAAAGTATTATAGGCTTCCTTGCAAATATCAATGACTTTTAATACTGCTCTGTAAATGTACAGAGCTTGTTACAGATCAAGGTTTTCCTGCAGGGAGCATAAAATCTAAATAAGGATTTAATGTCATAATAAACAAGGAATGTAGTTTTCCAAGATTCTGTCTTGTTGCTGGTACCTGGCTAGTCACGGTTAGAGATTTTCAAGAGCTGCTGCCCCAAATGAAAGGAACCAGAGCTAGATTAGCCATGTGGTCAAACAAATTAAGCTGATGCATCTCCTTCTAAAGAACAGCTTTCTAAAGGCAGAAGGAGAGGCTGCACAGCCCAGATTTCTCCTAATTTAAGACTAATGTCATCTTTCTGTTGTAGCTATTCTCCAGCATATTTTACTTGGAGGCATTGATGCAACTACCTTTGTCTTGGGCTTTATCCAAAAAGAGAATTAAAATCCTGTTAATGTAAAGAAGATTTCTCTTTTAGCTTAACTGGTTTTAAAACCATTTCAAATCTCTGTGCATTCTTTTCTCTTTTGGAGTAAGAGAACTTTAACTTAAACCTGCACAGGTCATTTGACTTAGGCTAGATGAAAATAGGTGGACTCTAAACAAAAAAAAAAATACTGGCTCACAGCCATTAAGCGTTCAGCTTATACTAAGCATCAGTAAAGAAGGGCTTATCCACAAAGATACATCAGATCTGAGACATTAATATTAAATCAAAGAAGTCCTATTAACACTTCATCTGTCCATACAGATATGCAAACTTTGGACCAGAAGATCATTGTAAGCCATCAAAATTCTTGCCAGACAACCATGCACCCTGTCAGTGCCTTTTTAACAGTGCAGTTAATTTATTTTATTATTTAGGGGGATTCTGTGGTAGTCAGTGATTGAAGTACTTCAGGAACCACTGCTTTCCTCTTAGTGCTGCAACAAATTTAACTGTGACAGAGGTACAACCTTCTGAAGGCTGCATTGGGATCAGACATATAAAATACCAAAAGTATCCATAGTATGAATAATACAAACGAGTTTATGTATCTGTTTTTTTGTAAAATTCTTGCTGCCTTTTAGAACTCTGTGCAAAGTATGGTAAAGACAGTCATGGTTGGGAATTCCACGAGTGCTGGCTGTGTTTAGCTTACATTTTAATTCTGTATAATGAGTTCTAAAGTAATATCAGAAATACTGAAAGAAATGACTGACATATATGGTGAATTATCTTACACAACACAGTTCATCTCTTGATAATTGGATGTAAAAAGAAAAAAGTCTATAGTATGCCCATTATAGACATAAATATTTGTTTATCCATAGATATGTATCTATTTTCCCAGTCACTTCCTAATTGTGATATTGATTCTGAGTCCAACTCTGTAAGCACGTGCTTGTTGCATATGGACTGCCGGTTATTAACATATAGGCTCGTACTTCATTAACCAGAATGATCACCATAATGCAAAAATGGTTGTCTCAGTGAATGGGACACAATATACCTTTTTGCAAAGGTATTCATTTATACCTTTACTCCAAATATTGGATCCTTCTGCCACAGAAAAAGTAGAGGGGAGACTTGTTTTATTTTGAATTTCTTTGGAGGACAAGTAAATTCTGCCAACTTCCAGGATTGCCAGTCTAACTTTATTTGTGATTACTAAGTTAAACATTTTTTAATGGAAAAATGACTTAGGCTTTCTCATCATGTGCTTTCAGCTGTGAAAAATAATACTATATTTAAATCACACAGACATAGGGCACTCTCTGAAAACACAGAACTCTCTAGGGTGAGATAAAAATGCTGGTGTGGAATCTAAAGTGTATTGCAGAACAGAGGTGCCACATCGTTTCAGAAGACCTTCGGAGATATGTAAATGAGGTCTGTAATCTTCAGGCTGTGTTATGTTAATTAATTTTCAAATCCTCATTACTGAAGATTTACTTGAAATAGCTATTTATTTAGTGATTTTGAAAGGACGGTTGAACTAAAGAGCTGCATCCCAATTACTGCAGTTGCCAGTGTATTGTTTTCACAACTTGAAGGAAAAAAGTCTGAAAGAACTTGCTGCATTTCTGTCTTCAGGCTATCCAGGCTATTAATGGACACACCGACATGTCTGCTGAAGAATTCACAAACATGATATTTCAGAAGATAGATGTGAACAATGATGGTAAGAATCTAGGTTTTCTTGGCATTGGCAGGGTTTTTTCCCCATGAGGGAGTGTAGGATCAGGAGGGGAGTTGAACGCACTACTGAAGAACTGACTGTTTTAGACAAACTGAACATCTGAATCTGTTCTCTCTGTTCTTCTTTACCTATACTCATCCAGATTTACAGTGAAGTGTTAATCAACTGCCTCTATTAACCTGGCACAGGAATTATATGCAAGAGTGCCTAAAAGATGAAGGTCTTGCACTGTTCATGCAAAATGCCAGTGCTCTGGTTGCACAGCAAAATGAAGGCATGGTCAAGGTATTTTTTCAGTATACCCACCATGGCTTAATCTACATAAAGTGAGTAAGAAAGCCAACCAAGATGCATGGTTGCACATGCCCTATCATGTTCAAAAGATTGGACGGCATATTGTATGTCTCTTGAAGTCTGAATGTTAACACATGCTAAAACACATGCTATTGTTTTTTCTCAAGAGAGCCAGATTAAGCCAATTGGACTTGCAATTGGAAATTAAAACTTTAATTCACTGCTTTAGAGTTGTTTCTCAACAACTTGTCACATATGAATGTCTTCCCTCCTATTTCTAACCATGAAAATGCCCCTTCTACCAGCAGCTACTACGATCATTGACAAATTAGAAATGTTAGGAAAGCATTGCAGAGCAACATCAGATACCAGCCAAGAATCTGGGGCTTTTTTTGTTTGTTCATTTTTTGTGGTCTTGTTTGGTGTAAAATAAAGTTATTTTTAAGAAAGCTGTTTGCAATATGCAATCAGAATATAAATAGTGATCTCGTGATGCATGTGAATAACTGGTAGAGCATTTTTCCCCATCTGCTTGGCCCGTTTTTCAGGTGAAGGGAAATTACAGACTCCAAACAACACAGTCATATTCTAGAATCTAACCCCAATACTATGATTATTCTTACTTTGGTCCTTGCTTTGACCATATGTCTACTGCAAGTAATAGTTGTATCTGAGCTAGACCATCAGCTGAAAAAATAACTTCTGTCTTACATTTTAGCAATGAGATGCCAGAACATGAATCATTCAGAATCTTCTTCATAATACTACCATTTCAAACCGCTTTCCGTAGCTAGTTATTTTTTTAAATAGCTGCAAAAGCAGCAGGATTAACTCAGCCAGAAGAATAAGACAAATTTTTCCAAGTTTATCTTAAGCTATGCTACCTCCTTGTAGCTGCTTATTAAAAAAAAAAAAAAAAAAAAAAGTAAATAAGATAAATAAGTTGTGATGTCCTTCCTCACATTAAAGTTCAAAAAATAATCTCATGGCTGCAGGGAGCAATTCCTAAAACAAATCTACTAAAGGCCTTGCAATTTATTTTCATTACCTGAAGGAAATCTCAGGCTCATCACAGTCCCAGTGAGTCTGGACACACCAGCATAACCTTGTATCACTGGTAACTGCAGTGTTCTTTGTACACTTGCATTCTGGTATTGTTAATTTGAAGGATATAGCCTGGGATCAAAGGAGGGACATCAAGACCAGCTGTAGAGAATGGATGGAGCATGAAACAGTTCAGTACTGACAGCTGAGACCTGCGTAAGCAGGAAAGCGATGCAGCAGGTCCATCTGATGAGTCCAGGAACCCTATCCATACATTCCATCCAGTCAAAGGCAACAAAGAGGGGAGGAGATGGGGAGTAAGAAGAATAGCTGGGATGGGGGGAAAGATCTGAAGAAGTGAGTGGATGAGTAGCAAAGCAGGAGGATGCAGACAAGCGTGCAGAGACAGCTCCTTCTGGCTCCGCTCCTGGGATTATATGAGGGCACTGGGGTTGATGAGGGAGGAGTGAACATCCTCAGAGCACTGCTCATCAACCCCTGGAGAGGGTCTTATCGCTCTCACTGCAGCCTAAGAGCCAGGACTTGGGTCAGAGGGGGTCTCAGTGTATATGTGAGCCTGCTCACAGCGCAGTGAGGACCATATGACAAAAGAAGAACCAGCCTTTACTGCCGAGGGGTTGTTTTCAAATTTTTCACATGCTGATTGTTCTTGGTTTTCAATTTGATGAAGCTTCCAAAGTTGCCATGAACAGAAACCAAAGCAGAGACAACACAGCAACAACAAAAAAAACCTGTGGGGATTACTTAGAACTGAAAATAGCTAAAAGTCATCTATCTAAGCATTCACCAGAAGAGCATGTGATTTAAATTGCTGCTCCCCTGCATGCCAGGGCACTAAGTCATCCAGATATTTTCTTTTTGCCTGGCTTCTCTTAATTTCTTATTTCAGTAAGAAATCATTCATTTTTATGGTTTTAATAAAAAAACTAAGAGGAAAGAATCACTCTTCCTTTTAAACCAAGGCCTATTTCCCCTCTCAAATCATAACAGTTTCACTGGAATAATTTCTAACCAGAGAATCGTGTACACTCCAGTGTACCTTGCCAGCAGACACATGCCAAGGACTGGTCTTTGCCTTTGCTGCCAGGGAAGGGAGCAGGAAAAGAGAAATAATGATAAATGGTATCCCTGCTCTTCAAAAAAGGAGGTTGTCTTGCAATTTCCAAAGTATTACCTGATTTTGGCATGAGCCCAGAAAAATCACACTCTAAAAAATTTTGAAAATGACGACCAGTTCAGTTGCTTGGAAGAATTCCTCTGATGAAACCACTTAACTGAGTTTTTACTACATCTTATGCTGGCTCTAAATAATCCTAGTAGTCAACACAGGGGATATGCTTGGTAATCCTCAGCAAATCATGCCCTAATCTCTGTTAAAACCAGCTATAAGCTAAACTCCAGTTAGCTTGGTCTATGCAGCTAAATTCAGCCTGAATACAGTCTTCATTAGTGCCCTCTTCCACACACTTCTGTCACTGAAGATGCTAAGAACTATAGTTGTCTTAGACTTCTGTGAAAGCACTGTTTGACCTGTTTTGACAGAGAAAAGTGAGTCTGAGTTCTAGGATCTGATGCAAAATAGGAAAACATAAGAAAATATTCTTCCTGCATTTGCGTATCAGCAGAGAAGAACAGGGAATCTTCTTCAGGGATGCACCCTGGCATGAATGGCCTTGTGTTGGGTTGAGAGTGATTGCTACATCCCTTGGTTCTTACGGAGTATCTGATTTCCTTTTTAGGGGAACTGACTTTAGAAGAGTTTATCAGTGGCGTGGAAAGAGACGAGGACCTAATGGAATTGATTACGAAAAGTTTTGACCTTTCCAACGTACTCAAAGTCATACAGAGCGGCAGGCGGCACAGCATCTGAAGGATTCAGTGACGGATATGGCATCTGTTGTCATTGTTTCAAGGAAGATAATATTTGATATATTCAGAGAGCCTGATGTTGTCAAAATCAGCCCAGACAATACCAATCACCCAGCTCCAGGAATAATTCTCCCTCAGAATTTTCACTCTTGACTCCATATCTCTCCTTTGCTTTATTCTGTCTCTTGCTGATGACCGTGGCAGCTACAGAACACAAACCTTTGCCCACTTATAATAGAAAAGATATTTGATGCAATACAAATAACTTGTTTGGTCTCTATGAACACTCTTCAGAATAATCAATAAAACAGTGAAAATATCGCAAAATGCAACCTTTCTAGAAAACACAAGAGTTAATAAATTTATTCTTTCAAGTACAGGTTCTTTAACCTACTATTTAAAATATTGCAATAAACTTCTAGGTAGGATTGGCTTCTATCTGGATCAATTAAGAACAAAGCCTGGATTGCATTAACTTAACATTTGCTCTAATCAGTGCTCAAAATCGGAGTAGATTCTCTGGGAACCACCTCAGTCAGCTCAATATTCCATAGATGTGCATTCTCTTTAACAAACTATCTACCACTCTTGATTTTATTACATCTGAAAATTAAAATAATGCAATGTTTTGATGTTTTTGGCAGGGTTCAGCTACTGTTCTTTCAAATTAACCTTTTTAGAAGCACTGGGATGAAATTTTTTATCTTTGTAGAGTAAAATTAGAAGTTCAAAGAATGTTTAAAACAAGTAATTTTGTAAGCACTGGAATGGATATCATCTGTTTTCCCAGAGATGTGTCCTTTGACTTGTATGTTCTCCTTTGCAAAACAATTCATTTTCACTGGGCTCTTTGCCACAGCTTCATGAGACAAAAGGTAAGATGTATGATGACTAGTTCATGCTGATGGGACTGCTGTAGACAGACTGTTTAACAGCTGAATTCTTCCTGCCTTCCCTTGACAGGGAGTACTATGGTATTTTTGTCCTGCCCAGATACCTGGGCGAAAGCTTTTAGCAATTTAGTCTCTTTGAGACTTCTACCTTCTTTCAAACTGGGTTGCAATCTCTGAATGTGGTAGCTGTTAGGAGTGCATAGAAGGGATTCACAGATGGCATGATCACATAGGCTTCATTTTCTTAGGAAACCAACTAAAAACAGATCAACCTTACTTTCTAACAAATAAGATTAATTCTATGAGCTGAAATGTAACTGCATGAGTTGTCTGAAAAGGGAAAATAATAGTTCTCTCTGGTTCTGTTGGGACAGATTCTCTCTCAAGTCTGCAACCAGTTCCATCAAATCACTACATTATATCAGAAGAATAAGTTCTCCTTGGCTGGCAGTGCCCTGAAGGCATCACATTAATACTAGATGATGTTAGAAGCATCAGCTTAATGCAAAATAATTTTTGCATGGATAGGTGCAGGTTGAAGGAAACAATTATTAAGACTTCAATATGAAAAAGTTTTTTTTCCAAAGTCACTACAAATCCATGTCCATTTGCAGAGGAAATGTGCTTCATCATCTGCAATTATTATCCCAGGTTCTGGTTTGATCAATGGAATACACTAAAAGTATGCAACAAGCATCACTTGACATTATAAACAGTTCTGACATTATAGTTCTGACATTTGAATCTTTTATATTCTTTCAAAAAAAAAGAAAAAGAGAATGATGTATGAGATTGTTGGTTGGTTCGAACTTTAAGTTCTTGTATTTATTCATCATTGATGCATTAATATCTCACTGTCAGTATCAGTTTTCTCACACCTAGACTTCAAAAAATCACTTTTCTTTATCTACTGCTTTTGCATTTAGATTCTATGAGGGTGGTGTTCTTCAGAACTGGCTTTAAAATATTTAAAATACAATGGTCCAATCTAAGCAATTTGGATATACGGAAACAGCTGTGTTTTGGATTCTTGCTTTTAAACTAATGAAGTTACTGACTTTGAAAAGTGACTGCTGTCTACATATGCTGGCTCTTTCTCTCTCTTTTTTTTTTAATAAATGGATTTTTAAAAGAGAATATTTCCATTTAAATTTGCCTACTTTTTCTATATAACTGTAATTATATGAAGTGAATTACTAATTCAAGGGGAGTGTTGTTTTGTATTAAAAAATAATGTATGTAAGGAAATTCTTAGCCTTTTTTGTGTGTGTGTGTGTGAAACTATATTGTAAAGAAGTACCTGGCATGCTCACTTTTCACACTTCGATATAAAATCATTTAGCAGAAACCTGTGTAATTAAGTACCTTTTCTGTTTAGTGTAAACATTATTTCCTAAAATATTTACCTACAATAACTCCATGTGTGTTGGGAGCTGTTCATAAGATTCCATCTAGATTTTTATAAGTTGATTAACATAAATTTCCTTTAACTACTTAAGCACTATTTGATATACAAGTGCTTGAGGTAAATGCATCGTGGCCACAAGTCTTCTAAATTTTTTGGGTGCTCATTGAGTGTACCAGTGAAATCAGGTGGCACATGCAAAAACTGTCTAATGTGACTCCCCAAAGTCTTGTTCTGAAACAACCTGAAGCTGCAGCTTGTCACAGTGGAGGTGCTTTGTAGTAATGAAGGAATATTGTAAGCTGACCTGTCTATTCGAATGCTTCTCACTGGTTTAACAGACAGCAGAAAAGGAAAAAGCCAAATGTTAGATCACATTACATTTACCCCTTAGCAAACAGGTAAGTGGTTAAGGGGCAGTGCTGAGCCACTGATCCTGAGGGCTGCCAGAGCCCCCAGGAACACTTTTGCTTCAAAGCCCTGCATGGGAGAAAAAAAAACACATTGTAGCATATGCTCTCTAGAAGTGTCTTTGTCAACAAGACTGATGCAGATGCCAGCTGTGAGAATCTGCAGAAGCTGGGCTGCCTGTATCATCATCGCAGGGGGGTAGGTTTTAGTTAGGATAGATGTGCACTGAGAATGGCTAATCGTTTTGTCATCATATTCACCTTGGAAAGAATCACAGGTTTCGAATTCACTGTGTGCAGCTGGGTGAGCTTAGCCAATCAACAGGGTAATTGGTAGTTTCTCTTCTAATATAAGCTCTTTTACTGTTAAGAAATCCTTTTGACTTTATGCTCTTTTTATTGCATCCAAACAGCTAAAGGTAATTAGTGTGACAGTCCTCTTTTTCAAACAATTCATAATTGTCCTAACATTATCTGCTTTTCTCTTCTGGTAGCTTAATATGCTAGGAAAATAAATAGGCACTTTTTCTTCTGAGAATCTGGGAATTCAAAGCCACAAGAAAATTGCCTTTTCTTATAGATATGAAATTGCTTAAGCATTAACAGGCATGATTAAACCTTATGCCATAGCATCCCTGACAAAGTGGGAGGAAAGCTTGCTGTGGTGTGGAAAAGATATTGTAGCTGCATTTAATTTTTGACCTTATGTAAGATTAGCGGTATCATATAGAGCATAACGGTTAAATATTCATCTAAATATTCAAGCCTCAGGTTCCCTGTGTGCTAGGACATATGTCTACTTACTTGAGAAAACTGGCTCGAGATCTACCAAAAGTCTTGAGGGGTTATAAAAACTATTGAAGAATTCAAGGAGGAATTTTTAAACATCATTTTTAAACATTCTGCTAAATACAGTAGAATATTCCAGAAGTTTGAAACATGTAGCTTTACACTGTACTTTTTGACATGCCCTTATTAGAAAGCTGAGGGAGAAAACAGCTCAACTACATGATTTTAATGTGGCAAAATGTAGCTGACTTGAGGTTGGCTCGAACAGACTCTTTTGCTCCAATCCCTGCCAAATTGCATCGTTGGCATTTCTACACTAATAATGAGGTTTTGATGAACCCTTGCTTTGTTCTTCAGTAACTTGACAACTTCTTCTGACCTAAGGATTAGGAAGGGAGCCACTGTTCAGCTCATAAGTGTATCTGGCAGGGACTCCTTTACTTCTACAGTCTGAGTGGGACACAGAGCAGAAGACAAAGCTCTGGCTCGTGCCTCTGCAGATAGATGGATGAACTTGAAAAGTGATGTCCTGCGCTGATTTTTGCCTACAGTAGCCATGTGAGAGAAGGTACAACCATTAAAGGTAACTTAACTGCCAAAGAAAGTTGTTCTAAAAGTTTCCCTGTATCTCCACTTAGTTTTTTTTCTACCTTCTCTGCAGTAGAACTGTGAGAGAATTTAAGACCATTAGCTACAGAGTTGTTACTATGCTTATAAACAACACCATAATGAAATACTAGCTTTTGAGTTGTAAAATCATCAAATGCAATTGTTTCCAGTTTAAAGTTCTAGTTGCTTTTGATAAGGTCTGAACAGCTCGTCTCATTTAAAGCTGTACTGTTTACCAAAAAAAAAAAAAAAAATTAAACTACCATTATGTCCCACGCAGAATACTGGAGAGGCTGGGAGGGCAGAAGGGAGGAAGGCACAGAACATCCAACAAGACCGTGGGGAAAACAAGCAGAAGAGGAACACTGAAGAGGTAGAGAAGTCAGAGGACAGCAGGCCCCGTGAGAGGAACATCAAGGTGTCATAACCTCTGTCCCATAAAGGGCATGCTCTAGAGGAAAGGCCAAATGTCTTTATTTCCTAAATACCAAGGGAATTAACCACTCAAGATGTCTTCTGTTTCTTCAAAGAGGAGGTCCAACAGCCCAGCAAAACAAATGTACCTTTTTTTCGTTCCTCTTCAGATTATTTTAATTAGTTTTCCAAGTTACCAGGGTGCCAACAGGTGTTTGTTTAACACAGAGCAGAATTTTGCATGCTGTAGAAAACTGTCTATTTAGGGAAACACATTAAGTTCCTTTTTTCAGGTCACTAAACACCCTCTGAATCGCAATGATACTCAAATATTGCTTTTCACAACTGAGACCGATAACAGATTGAGAGAGAAAATGTTTGGTAGTCCATTCTCCTGTCCCGTCAGGCTTCTAGTCTTCTGGCTTTTTGAATATACATAGTAATTACAGATCTCTTAAACTCTACCTTTCTTGGAAAACCCAAAGTATACTCGGAATGCTAAATGAATGTAGACTTATGGACCCTTTGTGGTCCCATATAAGTCAATGATCCCATTGACTGCAAACTGGAACAGAATTTCTTCACATTAACATCTAAAGAATATATCAAACTCTTGATTTATTCAGAATCTTATTAGCCTTTTGTGCAGCACAGTATTTCTGTGGACTACTGCAGACAGGTATAGGGAAGGAATGAAATAAGTATTCTGAGAACAGTTTAAAAAAAAAAGGAATGTATTAGTGCCATGATTACTTTCCTGTTAAAAACAATGAAATATTTGTGGAAAGGACTGGCATAATTTTGAGTGTTTCAAAAGAAACTAAGCTGCCATTCAGCTTCAGGCACAGCTTCTCATTCTTAGCATCCATCCACATGTTCCTTCCATTTCTGTCCCCAAGACAATAAAAAATTGTGTTGTTTTTTTTTTTTTTTCATTGCAGTGTACCTCTGGCACATAGCTTTAATAGTTTCAGACAATATAGGAAGAGTTTGTGCATTTCCTCTTTTTATTTAAATTACGTATATTTGACAATCTGCTTCTATCCTGCAGGATTTCAAAACCCCTCAAATTTAAAACACAGCTGACTTTTAAAGAGCTGCTAATTCTTAGTGGGAAAAGTTGAACATTTGTAATTAAATAAGTTTTTTATTGTTCTTGTATTGTTCCTTTACTATATTAAAGGTGCTTATATCAAAAGAGGGTCTTGAACTATTTTTTAATTAGGTCAGTAATCCCTCTGATATCCTGTTCACCAGCTCAGCCTCTAATGGCAGTGTCAGCTAGCAATCAGCTTCTGAAGATCATCGTAATTCAGTGATCTTCTAACTAATGAAATTACTTCCAACAACATTCTATAAATAGTAAACATCAATCAGCTCACAAAACAGAATTTGTGACCAGAACTACCTACTTACTATTCTAAGCAGAGTATTTCTTCAGTTTTCCAAGAAAGTTTAGGCTTTTCTCTAGGGCTTCAAAGTACACAGGGAAAACAAGTACATAGAAAATCCAAGCTTTCTAATTATCAGTCATTTTTTTCCAAAGTATCGAAACCGGTGAGATTCCCAAGCACCCAAGCTAAGAGCTGACTTTCCCAGACAGTGGAAGGAGAAAGCACTTGTGGAGGTAGGTCAGCACATCAAAATTACTGTCTGAAGAAGTTGATATGAATAATCAAGCAAAAGATTGGCATAATGCTGCTCTGTAAAAAAAAGGAAGCTCCAAAAATGTTGCGTTCTGCCTGCCAGGGTTAGTAAATGCCTCCAGAGAACACAATTATAAATCTTAATTTGGTATTTCCTGGTGGTTTTTGATTGTTTCAGAAAACACATTTGTGCCCATTTAGATACAGGATGTGCTCTGCTGTCAGCTTCTCTGCCTCCTGTCTCGAAAAGTGCCAAATGCTGCCAGGTGTCTGAATAGAAGCCAAATGCACAAACACGCAAGAAGCTATTCCCAAGACTGAAGGTAAGTGCTGATCAATGATTTAAGACAGCTCAAAGTGAAGGTGGGTGTGTAAGAGATGACTGTAAGTGCATGTCCTGCAGGTACACAAGCTGGGGGAAATAGTACCATATACCAATAAACCGTACCATTGTTTCAGATGGCAGAGAAATCCTCAAAGCAAAGCCCCCTTGCTGTCCCCCACAGTTTTTCATGGCAGTGATCATGGCAACATATGTTTGTGACATGACAGTCCACTGCTGGCAAGAACATATATTTTGTATGACGTAAGCAAGCAAATCAGATATGAATGGAGCATGATGGGTTGTTTGTCCATGTCTTTGTCCTGTTGCCTCTGTTTCTGTCTGCTTGTGGCTGATTTTTTTTTTTCCCCCTGCAAATTCCTTCTGCTCACTTCTATTTGCCCAAAGTACTACTGGTAGCTCAAGGGAGACAGAGTCGAACCCTGAGAGAAAGCAGGAGAGGACAGATAGAAATTGCTTTCTGGCATCTGGGGAGTAGCATCTTGCTGGAGAAAACTGTTCACCCACAGATGTGCTACTCCTGCTGCTTATTTTGATTTCTTTGATTTCTGCTTTGCATTGACGTTCAAGGCGCACTAAGAAGATGAACTTTCGTGTTTACTGCAGAGAGATAATAAAGCATCTTTTCATATATATCTAAAACAGACATCTCAAAATGCGAGCCATGATGCAAGGAGGACTTGTGACACTATTCCCATGGCAAGGCTCTGCTTATCGGACTGAAAGAAACACTTCACATGTTGGGATAATTTGCAGTAAAAATTGCCACAGATGGTGTTAGTATTTGTGGAGTTTATGAGATTAGTATTTGGCCACAGATCTATCTCCACATGTTTCTGTGATACCAAAAAGAGCGTAAAGTTAGAGAAGCCTGAATGAACACAAATGTTTCTTAAAGGACCCTTTGGTTGAAATCAACATCACTAGAATCTTTTCAGTAGTATGGTCACCAGATACAGTAAGCTGTATAAATCCAGCTCTAATTTCCACTCTAAAAGTAATCCTAATCTGTATCTGTGCATGATTCCTGATCATCTTATGTTCTCCCACGTGCAGCTAATCTATTTATGATATCACCAGAGTCCTTTAAAACATTTAAGCAAGAAATACAACCCTTTGTATCACCTTCCCAGCTCCTTTGCTCCTTCCCAGCACCCATCTTGTTATGATGATTTTACCCCCCCTACACAGGATAGGTCTCTGTCAGCATTACCAGTCCTTTCTCTAAACACAGAGAAATGTCTAAGCGAATGTTACCTCGTGCATCATGAGAAAGGCAGAAAGTTAGTGCAAAGCAATGCTTTCTTTTTCATTATAATTTTTTGGAGCATATTGTGCGAAGAGGCAGACCTGATCTTCCAGTTTATCTGCACGTGCTGATGTGTGACACTAAATATTGAGTTAGGTGATGGGGAGCACAGTATTCAGCTTGTCAAAGCAGCATGACTAACACACACAGAGCTCAGAGTCATGCAACCAGCTCAGGTAGCTGGTTGGGTGCTGGATGACGTGTGAAGGTCCAGGGTATAAAAGTGTAGACTTGGAATGCGTCTTCAAATGGGGCATTTTTAAGCACAGGTGCCACTAGAAAACACTGTCCTGGCTTGTGTAGCAGGTGTACAGCTGGAGCTAGTGGTACTTTAGTATAAATCTAGGAGTGTTAGACGGCAGATTAGATGAGTGAAAGTAGGCAGGGTGCCTCAGGACACAGCAGCTGTGCAAAACCCTATACTCCTCGCTTATCACTGTTTCCTTCCCAGATAAACTGGGAGAGGACTGGGTCTAAATCTTCCTGTTTTTTTTNTGTAGTTCTTCCTCTTGTCTTGAGAAAAGGGCCTCCAAGCATCCCCACTGGGCGCATCTGCTGATGGTTCAAGGAAGTTTTCCAGGCTTTCTCTGTTCCTCTTGGCCCTGCTCCTATTTTTACCCACCTCCACCCAGGCTACCACCACCAATGTGTCATGATTTTTTATTTTCTGCCCTAGCACTTTGCTACTAAGTCTTTATCCATCCACATCAATTTCTTTTTCTGCAACCCAATCTTCCAGCCACCTTCACACAGATTCTATCTTAATTTTAAAGCCATTTTCATGTATGAAATTTCTTTGCATTTCCTTCAAGAGATCCCACAGAAGATGGCACATGAAGGGCAAGGAAGAGAGAACCCACAGAAGAAGGCAGAGGGTGAGGAAGAGGAAGATCAGAAATTCAGAATTCCACACACCAATGCAACTGGCCTTTGCACTTTGGAAGTGGTAAGCCACACGAAGAAAATTGAAGCTGACATGTCTAGATGTGTTTAACTCCTCCCTGTTCGTAGCCACAAATTCTTATGAGCTTTGCAGCGGAGGAAGGATCCTCACACACGCACACATTATTTTGGGTAGGACATAAGTCAATTTTACAACATGTGGGAGTACGTGCCACACAACTCTAGCTTAGCTAGGTACCTAGTACACCAAAACCCTTGACCATACAGCAGCATGCTCAAGGGCTCCTGAGTGCGAAAAGGGTGTGCCCTCACCCTGCTCAGCACTACCTCCCTTGCTAATGTTAAGGTTCCAGCTGTTTGGAAGCTGCTGAGCTACTGCTGCCTCTGCTACGCTCACATCTCCACTTGCAGGCCGGAGCTGGTGAGAGCTGACCTCCATAAAGTTTGCCACAGCTGTAAGAGAAGCAGACAGCTGAAAAAGGAGGAGGGGAAACAAGCGCTGAGGCACAGCTCTGTTTTCTTTTTGTTCTCCACAGCAGCAAGTCTAGCTTAGAAAGGTGTGAATCTTCATAACTGCAGCCCAGAAAAAAACATTTCCTGTTTTCTCCTGCCAAGCACTAGCTTTTTCTGTGCTCTTTAACCACATAAGGCTTCTATATCCAGACTCTACAACAGCACTTGTGTATGCCATTCTGAAAAGAGCCTCTCACTCTCTGCATACTGTAGTTCTCTCAGGCAATTGCAAATGTTTATGAGCAATTTTCTAATAAGGACATGGACACATCCTTTTAATGAAACTAATCTTTCCCAGCTGAGGAGCAGCTATAATTTCATCTGGTTCAAGTGACCAGGCATATGCTCTTGAATCATGCAGACCAAATATTTATTTTGACCAGTTCAAAAATACCTCGCAGGCTAACACTGGTTTGCCCAGCTCTTTGTTGAATGATTGCAAATGAGAAACAAATTCAAAAAATCACAGCTTGTTTATGCATAATTTGTATGCTCACAGTAGAGAGGGCTATGTATCTCAGCTAAATCATTTGCAATGAATAATTCTACCGTTCAGTACAGATGCAGAGCATTGGAACTTACAGAACATTATGGAAATGTATCTTCCTTCCTCAGGAGATGTGAGAATTTTAATTCCTGGCACTGAAGGCAGGCTTGAATGAGAATATGATTAAACTTTTATAACTGCTTGATGTTTTCTTGGCTCAATCAATATTCTTTTCAATAAGCCCTTGGCCTGTTTCAGAAGCACTGCCAATATTTGTTGTTGAGTAAATGTGGCTTTATTTTTCGCTCCTGCTGATGTGATCAGCAGAATGACATTGATGACAATGGGTGCTGTGTTCAAACATTTTAAAACAATTTAATCTGCTCACGCAGGACAGAGGTTAGGTAGCCATACTGATTACAGCACACCTTTTGCTGGCCTCTGTTACAGATAAGTATGTTTTGATATCACCTCCAATGTTTCTGATTGTGATCGTTCCTCTGTGTGAGCTGGCAGGAATGGATTGGGTCATGCAGACCGGTCGCTTCCTTTCCTCCAAAGGAAGACCTAAAGGGATGCGACAGACAGTCATGTGTTTTTCAAGAGGACTGGCATGCTGGGGACAGACCCAGAGCCTTCCATCCTGATGTTTGTGAAAGCACTCAGGGGAATTACCTACAATTATTTAGATGTTAATACTGTCAAGCAGTAGAATACTGTCAAGCTAGACTAGAATTTAGGATGTGCCTACAGCCTACTGACTGATATGCTAGCATCATATGCATAACCTCAGGCAAATCACTTAGCTGTGTGCCTCGGGTTTTCTATCTATTGAGCAAGGATAATAATTCTTACTATATTTTGTGAAACAGTTTGAAATCTGTGCAGGAGAGGTGTGATGTGACTGTTGAGTGGTGGCATTCATTCAGCACATTGGTGACACTCAGTTCTTTGCCAATCCAGGCAGGAGCTACTTCTACAAAATGCTAGAGAATGAAGGGTTAGGAGCAAAAGTCAATCCAGACAGTTTTAGTTGATACTGAGAAACAGGAGAAAGTGGCGAGTAGTGAAAGGGGCAAGAAGTGCTTGTTCTTTTTCAAGGAAATTCTCACTCTTGGCTTTTATGGTAGTACAATCTTACTAGGTCTGATTCCTGAGCTTTGTGCTTTGATTCCTCAATGATAAAAAGTGACTTTTGTACTCACTTCTCCATTTCCACATCTGATGGAAAGAAGACTGACCATTTCAAGGTAATTGCTGTCCTAGTAATTGCTTGTCCCTCTATTCTCAGACATGGTGGTTGAACTTGGGACCTGCCTTTACAAAGGAGCTTACAGTTACAAATATTTCAGCCTTCAGAAGGCTTTAGAAGTAACCAGCTGCTGTGGGTTGAGCCCTGCCAGCAGACAAGCACCCACACAGCCACTTGTTCATCCCAGTGGGACAGGGGAGGAAATAGGAAGAGAAAATACGAGAAATCTTGAGTCAAGAGAAAGACAGTTGACCAGGTGAAGGAAAGGGTGGTGGCGGGGAACAAACAAAATAAGGGATGCAAAGGCAATGGCTCTCTCCTTCCCACAAGCAAAGGGATGCCCAGCCAGTCTCCAAGGAATGGCCATCTTGGAAGAGAAAAATCCTCACCTTCTTCTTCCTCGACCCCAATAAGCTGAGCATGATGTTATATGGCCAATTTGGGCCAGCTGTCTTGCTGTGTCCCCTCACAACTTCTTGCCCACCTCCATACTTGCAAGGGGAGCACAGTAGGGAAAAAAGAGAAAGGCTTGACACAGTGCAAGCCCTGTTCAGCCATAGCCAAAATATTAATGTGTTACCAACACCATTTTAGTCACAAATCCAAAACACAGCACTGTAGGAGCTGCTATAATGAAAGTGAACATCATCTCAAAGAGGCATGGCACACCAGGAAAGAAATGAAAATAGTAAGAAGCCACTAAAGCCAAAAGCCCCATTCAGGCAGAGGAAGTTTAGTTGATTAGTCTGGACCCGAATCAATTACTCCCCCACAAAATTAAACATGCTCTTGAACAACAGAGGGCAGTAAACAGCCTTCAGAGAACCAGTGAAACAGCGGGGGCAGCCTTACAGACTGCTCTGATTCCCTTCCAGCAGGCCTGCACACGTTCTTCAGATGTAGGAGCTAAATAACGTTACTCCACCCAGTACTGTGTTTGGGAGCTCAGCAAAGTGTTTGGCTTGATGGGTAAGATTTTTGATGGCTTCCTGATGGCCAACTGTTGGTTTGGCTTTTTTTTTTTTTTTTTTAATGTATAAGCAGTTATGGAGTGCTTGGGTGTGTTTATGGGTTTGAAACCAGTTGTCTCTTTTAACAGAGACACTCGTGTGAGGACTGCCTTATGTAAAGGAACTGATTTGTGACTCTGGATAGAGTTGTGAGTAAGGGGGACTACAATACCGTGTTTGTCCTACCTCTGAGAGAGCAGGAAAAGCAGAGTTCTGCCCTGTGCAGACTGAGGTACCCTGTGCTTTCCTGGGATGCTCATGCTGCCTTTCGCACAGGCAGCCTGATCTTCTCCATGCCTTACAGCTACTCCCTGCTCCACTGCTCTGTGGTTTCCCACAGCCTCCGAATGCCTGATTATATTGCCTGATTATATTAAAAAAAAAGCCACAAGCTGAGCTCTGCAAGGGTTTCTGGAAAGGAGCAGTTCTTCATACTCCCCTACACAAAAAGTGAGAGCAGCATGTAATCCTAAAGAAATATACTGAAGAGAGATGAGTTTGCTGTTTAAATAGTCAATGTGATGTTTTGGCTGTTACTGAAGATCAACATTTACAGAGAATAGATGTGTAAATCCCTTTTTATATGGTTCTTCAGAGGTTGCTTTCAGAAAGTGATTTACTACTCCAGATGCCTAAATAGTAAAAGATATTGACTGACTGGAGAGAGTTCAGAGCAGAATACTAAAAATTATCACTTAGCACAGATGTTTTGATTTATTAAAAAAAAAAAAAGAGAGAGAGAGAGAGATAAAAAGATTAAAGGGATAAAATACAGCTTGAGGCTAGGCTAACTGATGAGCTAGAGAGAACATAGCTCTCTTGAAATATATGAGTGATGTAAACACCATGAATAAAACAATTACATATGGCAATGCACCACAGAGTAAGCAATGGTACATACGACTCAATCCTACAAATTATTCTTCTGTAAGCCAAACTAATTAAAGAGAAGTTGAGGTTAAATCTTCTGTCAACCATTTCTGTGCAGACCTACTCAACAGAATTGCAGAAGATAGGATGAGCTTCTAGCACTGCACAGGGACCAAAGAAAATTTTTTTCTTGAAATTTCTGCATCATATTAAATAGCAACATTCTCTTTTATAGCAAGAAAAAAAAAAAAAAAGGACACAATGTTCAATATTTATTTAATCATAAGATTAAGAAGATGCTGGCTGTCTTCATACCACAGGAAATTTCCTGCTGATAACAGCATGCCCTTTCCCTGTCACAGAGCAAGAGTGAAAACCTATTTAAAAGCAAAGTCTCAAAAGTCTGGGTGCATACTGACTGCAGGACTGGGACATTCTCATTTCTCTGCTGGTACTGTCCACGACCCATGCCTCCCCATGCCACATAGCACAATTATAACTTTACAGCCCAGCCACCCCACTCAGATGAGGACTTTTCCCAATATTCAGTTTATTTGTGATTTCAGAAATAGTTTTAATGATTCGTTAAGTATCTTTATTGGAATAGAACCTAAGAGAAGGACGTTGTTATGCTAAGTGCTGTGTAAGAGCAAGACAATGGGTAGTTCCTGTTAATCTACAATCTCAATAAACAAGCAAGGCATGGCAAGCAGCAGACACATAAGGAAATACAGAGGAGCACTAAGAAAAGATTCCCAATTTCCTGGTCACGCAGGATAAATGACAGCTGCTCTGTTTCTTATAGGGACCTTAACAAACAAGCTTTTAACATTGTTCTTTCTTGGCTCCTTGCTTTTGCTTGATTACAGTTTAATATACTACCTTGCTTTGTAGTCTGCATAAACACATCCTCTGGGCAAAAGCATTACCTAATATTTGTTGACTTTGATTCTTAAGGTCACAGGCTTGGAAATTTTTGGTTACACCTTATCAAATAAACCAGTTACTACTGGTATAGGAAAATTCTTGCACTCAACTGCTGAATGGGCAACCCTGGCTATACGTACAGACTGGGGGACGAGACGCTGGAGAGCAGCCCCGTGGAGAAGGAT
>VXAA01002829.1:716063-771834 GCA_013399115.1 Anseranas semipalmata
AAGTCACTTGGTTTGTTCAGCCTAGAGAAGAGGAGGCTGAGGGGAGGCCTCATGGCGGCCTGCAGCTTCCTCACGAGGGGAGCGGGGGGGCAGGCGCTGATCTCTGCTCTCTGGTGACAGCGACAGGACCCGAGGGAATGGAGTCAAGCTGTGACAGGGGAGGTTCAGGTTGGATATCAGGAAAAGGTTCTTCTCCGAGAGGGTGGTCGGGCACTGGAACGGGCTCCCCGGGGATGTAGTCATGGCACCAAGCCTGTCAGAGTTTAAGAAGTGTTTGGACTGTGCTCTCAGACACATGGTTTGAATTCTGATTTTTGGGTAGACCTGTGTGGAGCCAGGAGTTGAACTCGATGATCCTTGTGGGTCCCTTCCAACTTGGGATATTCTATGATTCTATGATAATACCCACTAACATTTTCTGACCTGGCTAGAAGAAATTCTTTGCAATTGGTTGTTCCTTTCATTCTTGTGGTGTCATGTGAATTCAAAACAGCCAAATTCTACTGGATAGATTGGCTGAATGACTAATCTTCTATCAATAATTGAAATAAAAATAACATACCCTTATTTTCTTAGGTTAGTCATTACCTCAAATATAAAGAAGTCTGTGGCTATTTTATTATTTCTAGTCTAAAATTACATATTAAGAAATTAGAATACATTAAGGCTGTAAAGTGAGTGGCTCCTAAGATAGGGAATATCAGAGGAAAGCAATTAATCTCATCCTATGTGTGCGCTGCATTTCAAGTTTTAATAATCAAAGCATGGCAATGGACATAATCCCACAACGAACACCATGACAACCCTTCACCCTAAAGTGAAGAATCAGCGACTTTATGATACGCTTTTTTTTTTCCACACGGATAATACTTTGTTGAAAGAACTGAATAGTTACTTATCCAATACAACCTTTTATCCTTCTCATTAAGTGTGGGACTTGAGGTCTTATTTAATACACATCATCTAAAGCTTGCCCTGACTCTCTATGTCTTACTTGTCTACCTACTAATGTACTGACATCCCAATATTTGACTATGTTGGAAATATTACAGAATTTACTTTTCCAGTATCCAGGGCAGTAAAAGTAGTAATATTATTCCTCTTTTACTCACGGGAAGGAAAGGACTTGGGTCAAACTATTGAGTGTCCACTGCAACTTAATCTGAGATGCACAGAATTTCATTTATTCCAAGTAGGTACTGTTTTTAAAAGTCATATAATGTTTATATAAGATTTATATAGTCAAAGCATAGCTTCAATTAAAGTGAATAGCAACAGAAAGCACCGAGAGCTCCTGCAAATCCACCCCCAGGTGGATACCAAGAAAATAAAAAATATGCAGTTAGGTGATCACCAGTGAGATTCTGGGTCTGAGGCAATTTGTCCTGCACTCATCCCAGTGAGATGAGAGTGACGGATGTTGGGGTGCAATCTAGTTCATCAGCTTTGAGTCACCAAGCTTGTCCTTTCTCTTCCTGCTGCCCCCAGTCAGTACTTCACCACTCTTGTGGCTGGCTTGCTCACCACACATGTGATTTAACCGCTGAGCACAGGGGTTCATGCAATGGTGACAGAAAAATTGTGCCTTGCTGATACCAGAAGAAGGGTAAAGCCTTACTGCAGAACTTGCGGGCTGCAGAACTTCTCCACCATATAACAGTAATAATGCTTAAAATGGACAGTTGTGTCTTTATTTTTGGCAAATGGACAGTTGTGTCTTTATTTTTGGCATTTCAGAAATAAGATTTAGTACAACTGAATTCACAGATAGTAAGCAGATAAATATAAATCAGCTTTAGACAATAAGACATTATGAAAAATGCATCTATGTCTTTATGTTGGCAAAACAGCAAATGCTTTTATAATGGACAGTTCCAGGGCACTCGATGTGCATTTTTTTTAGCTTTATTTACAGAAAAGGAATGGCTGCTTGAAGAATACTGGAGAGGAATGGGATGGTATCCAAAAACTCTGTGCTGGTGACACTTTCAGTGGTGCCAGTGACAGCCCCCTCCTCTGTGACCCTAGGACCGCAATCCTATGGGCAGGATGGAGAATGACTGGAAAGGGCAGGACTCGCAGTGGCCATTTCACATTCAGTTCTCCAGTCTTTAATTCTCTGGCTCTTTCCACTGAATCCAGCAGAAAGGTCTATATTCTGCATGGTTTTGCCTACAGCCTGCTCCCTGACGGCGAGTGGTAGGGCAGGGCCTCACAAACAGGCCCTGCCGCCTCAGGGAGCACTGACAAAAGCTGGCTGACGAAAAAAGGTTTGTCTTTTACAAGAAATGGCACTTAATGTGCTTAAATACTGGCTTTTTACCACATCACACCAACCCTTTCTGTGCACTGGAAGTTTGGCCTAGCTTGGAAGCCGCCCACTGCACTTCACTAACCCTGTTGCACTTGCTAGTGCCAGCAGGTGCGCTGACAGGAATATACATCAACAAGCTTGCAGAGGTTGCTCCTGCTCTTGTCCCACTGCTGGACACAATGGCTGTGTCTCTCAAATCCAGGGCCCAATTACAGTGGGTAGGCATCCAAGCTTTAGCTACGGACACAAGTAGATGGTGGGGTTCGATTTCTGAACAAACAAGTGATGCAGTAAGTTACACGCCGACGGGGAAGCATCACATCCACAGAGGACCGAGCCCTGGAGGAGTCACACCCTGGAGGAAGACAGGAGGACTTCTGTGCTTTGCAGGGAGGGGAGCTTTTAATGCTTAAACTTTCCTTCATCAAGACACAGCTAAGGGCAAACATCAAGCGCTTCGCCTTTTGTGTATAGCAGCTGTGGTTTGGCACCGTTTCAGCACCCCTTGGTGAAGATGGCAGATGGCTTTTCCACTGAGGGGCAGGCAGAGCGCTGTGCCGGGGCCAGCAGGGGTTGTTACAGTGTGAGGGCCCAGAGGAGCACACGCTTGCGCCAGGCGAGGAGGCTGGGGGAACACGAAGATGCTCTGTAAAAACTAAAAGGGAAAAAAACAGCAGGCAAGAAAGTGTTGGAAACGGGGCTCCTCCCGCCCCACTCTGCCTCAAGACACCACGAGGCCTGGCGAAGCCCAACGCTGGGCAGGACCGAGCCTCCCTCCCAAGCTGCTTTGTTCCAGCATAAAGAGCGCGGCCGCTGGACGCAGCACCGGCGGTCCAGGCGGTGCCTGCCTTAGCGCAGCGGGAGGGGCCCCGCCCCGCCAGCTCCCAGGCGCGGCTGGCTGCGCCCGTAGCTGACGCCGTGGCCAATGGGATCTCACGGTGGGCCACTGTTGCTAGGTAGAACAGCGACTTTTCGCCACGTCCAATCCCCGGTCCGCTGTGAGCCCCGTGCCCAATGGGAGGATTTTCAGGCGCGTTGACTGTGAGGCGGAGGTGGGTGGGCGCTCGGCAGCTTTATCAACCAATCAGGGTGACGAGGGCCGTGCACGGCGTACTCCGATGGGCCGCGGCGCCCGAACTGACGTGAGCGAGACCCAATCGGAGGTGAGAAGCGGGGCGGGAGGCGCGCGGGTTGGATTTGGGTGGGGCGGGGCGCGGGTGCCGCCGCGCTANCCGCCGCGCTAGCTGGGGTGTGCGGGGCCGCCGGCGTCCCCGGGCGCTGCGAGGAGCGCGGCACCCGCGCCATGGCCTTCGAGCTGGACGAGCGGCTGCGGCAGAGCAACGCCCGCTTCGTGGCCTCCATCAACCGCATCTTGGAGCGGGTGAGGGCTCCCGTCGCCGGCCCGCGGCGGTGCGTCTGCTGCCGGTCCCCGAGTCCCTCGCCCGCGGCCTCCCGTCGCCCTGCCGCCTCGGGAGCGCGGCCCGCTTACGGTTTGTCTCGCAAAATAAAAAGGGCGCGCGGCTCGGCGGGGCCCTCCCGCGTCCCCCTGCGCTGCCGGGCAGCGCGGGCCTCCGCACGCCTCGCGAATTCCAGTTGCTGAAGGGGAAGTTTAGAAAAAACGCTGTGACAGAGTACCTCCTGCACTTTGAAAGCTCCTCGGATCCTCACTTTGCCAGTGGCTGGCTTATGCCTTGAAATTGAATGACTTATGTACGTGCTTAAAATACACACACATTTTTTTTCTTGGAATTAATGTTTCCAGACTGCTGGCTTCTAACTTATGCCAATAAAACAACGTGCTGACAATTACATGTTTCAGTTGAAACAAAATTGTGTAAAACCAATGTGTAAAATGCCTGGTAAAACCGTTTTAACCATTTATTTTAATCTTTAATGGTTCTTTTTATTTAGTATAATCATCCTTTTGAAGATGATATACTTATTTCCATGGAAACCCTCACTTATGATACACCTGATGGTAAGAACTTCTTTAAGTTTCAGTATTTACGTACTATGTATTTAGACTTAGTGAAGCATGCTGTGTATTAGACAACTGACAGCAGTTACGTAGTGTGAGATTTCACCAAATACTGGATTTTGTGCACTCAGGTATGGCATTTCACCTGTAAACTTTGATATGAGCATAGAAATACCTGGAGAGATGGTGTGTATGCACCTTTTTAGTCATTATCTGCTCTGTTCTAGGCAACAGAAAAGAGTTATTAGCAAAGTACAGGCAAACAATAGTTAATATTTGAATGACTTGTAATGAAAGAGTCAAAATGGAGAAGGCTGAGGGGAAACAAAGGAACAGAGCTAATAGCAGGAAGCTGATATGCATGATTGGATTCTGTAATTTCAGTTCTGCTTAGTATTCTGAAGGCTGCTGTAAAATGATAAATCTCTAGCATGTCAAATGTCAGGGTGGAATGGATAGATAGTGTCATCTTTAATTTTTCATTGAATGTTCACGTGGTTAGCATAAATCTATACCATGTTATGCCATATCATATTTTTCTAGTGTTTCATTGTAACTGTCAATCTGTTATAGAGTGGATACTACTTATGAAGAGCTTACTGATGGGAAAGAAACTTTGAAAATTGATTTCTCTGAGTTTTAGTGGGAATTGTGGCTCAGTAGCTTGATGGTGTTACTGGGAGATGAAATGTTCTGCCAGTTTTTATCCTTAGTGAAGTGTGGATTGTGATATGTAATTGCCATGTCAGTTCTTGTAAACAACTTACAGCACATACACATGAAGTACTACCACAGTGTCAAGCCCAATGTAATTGTTGCACCAAATATTTACCAAAGGCTGGGGGCAGGTAAGGTTTATGCATACATACAGCATTGTAATATACAGTCTTGGATTTGAAAATGCTTGGTTATGGTTTTGACTTAGTAACCTCTATATATACTTTCTATGAATATGGATCTCAGTCCATAAAGCTTTTATTGTGGTTTTAAATAACCTCAAATGCCACGTAGTCTGCATGTGCTAAATAAAACTTATTTACTCAAATAAAATAATATACTTTTTCATCTTTCTCCTCTTCGTAATATCTGCTGTTAATGCTCTTTGGGTTTTAACTGAGTGTTGTTAGACTCATTATTTCACTTTTTTTTTTTTTTTCAACCAACTTCTCCATTTTAACTTGAAATTACAGTGTTCTTTTGTTTTGTTTTCCTATAAGTATTTGTTTCAACAGTTGTGTTGGAGGTTGTTCAGATTTTATACTGTTTTGTTACTGTTTAGTATGTTCTTTTTAACTGCTTGTTAGAATGCTACCTAGTATAGATAAGTAGTGTTATAAGAAAAGCTATGTTTGTATTAATATCTCTTGTTATTTCTAGGACCAAAACAATGGGGGGAAGTATCAACCAAGAGTCTTAAAAAATGGAAGAAGAAACTACTTAAGGTATGTAATAATACAGTCCTACTATGCAGTCAAAATGTAGTTCTATTTCTTTATCTTTTTTCTATATTTTATATAGGAATACATTCTAATCTGCTGTACCATGTAATACTTGCAAGAGGCATTAATCAATGAAGTCAGTAACTACTTTAAAATAGGGTTTTAGGATAAGTTGGTTAAGAACATCAGATGAGATGGATGGAAATAGATGATATATTTATCATCGGCTAACACCACTGGTAAACCTGGAAAAATATTTTCCATATACAGTGTTGTGGGTCTGTTTTCTATATGCTTTTTTCCTAAGTATTGATGTTAAACAAGCAGTCACTTCTTATTCTGTTTCTTAAACTCCTTCATAAGAGCTCAACAGAGAACTTGGTCAAGAGCTCGAAAGTGTTTCCCACTAACTGTAAAAAGTCACCTTGCTGCTACATTCCCTACGTTATCTGTCAAAAAAGCGAAGCTGTGTAGTGTGCCTTATTAGTTAACACAGAATCTGTTCTGAACCACACTACGCGAGGAGGTGAGGAGTGAAATTCAGTCTTGGGGCGTAAGTGGATTTAGTGGAGACAGAAACATGGCTGTATTTCTCTCCTTTTGAACTCCTGGGAATATCTTGTGCATCATCTACTAAGCGTTGCAACAAGTGGCTGCGCAACTTTACAGACTAAATCCATTAAGGACTGTCAGAAGAATTCTGTTGTAGCTTCTTATGTGTGCCAAGGTAACTATAGCTTATGTTATTGTTGTGCTTTTAACAGCAACAGTATGGCAAGAATTGAATGATCAAGTATGTTTTACCATGTATTTGTTGCTTTGCTGGTCAGGCCATGCAAAAGCTGAAGGAAACCGAAGGTTATTTAGGAAATGCCTACTTGTAAGATATAGCAAAGAAAATAAATGCTTCAGTTAAAGTAACTTTACTATTCTAAGATTCTTCTGACTTTTTTTTCCTGTTTCTAATTTTGCAGCATCATACAGAAAGTCAAAGGAACACAGGTAAAGTGTTTAAAAAAACCAAGTGCTATAAATTGTCATATCCAAAAGAGTCTTGACTTCAGAGATGTCTTGTTTTTATGACAAACTCTTTAGGATACTCACTGGTTTTAAAAAACAAACGCAAACAAACAGAAAAGAAACACACCAGCACTTAGGTTCATAAGGATTCTGAAATGTAGTTAAAAATGTTTAAAAAGAGTAAATAAATTATAATTCGTGTTGCTATCATAAGAACTTGATTTAAAATAATCTCCCCTTATCAATTATACAGACAGTTTTTTAGTTGTATTTTTAGCTTTTGTCAGATGTTCATTGAATCTAAAAATCCCACCCTGAGTTTCCTGGTGTACATGTGGAAGAATTTGGAATTTGCTAGCTTTCTGAAAATAACTAGACAAGTAGACATATTTAAAAAATGTGTTAAAAGAATCTCATGAAGTTGCATGTTGAATGATCAAAAATTTAGCAGATAGTATACTGAATGAATTGGGCTACCTTCAGAAAAAGTAGATATTTATTTAGAGATCAAGTATCACAATGGAATTTAAATCAAGATTGCACATGAAGTGTAATTCTGATACTACGTAATCTTTAGGTGTTATACCTTCTCCCTTTCCCTTTGTTCTGAAAAGGAGCTGTATGCTTCAATAAAATAAATGTTTTTTATGGGATAAGTGATGGGGGGAAATTAGGATGTATGGTGTAGTGAAAGTATGTTGGGCTTTGTTTACTTAAGGTTTTAAGGATTTTTTTTCATTCTGTTGCTTATTTTATCACATTCAGCCAAGAGGCTTTTATGCTGAATATCTGAAGACAGAAAAAAAAACCAGTGTCTCCCTCCCTACCTCTACAATCCTATCAAAAATTAGTCAATACAGGGTTCAGGTATATACTTTGAATCAGCCTACAAAATTAAAATATTGAGCTGGGAAATAAGGGTCTGGTACAAAAACATTCAGATGGTCCAGCCCTTTGACTGAAATTTTTAGAAAATGTATGTTGATGGTTCTAAATAGTAAGAAAATGACTGACTACAGTCTCAGCAAGAAAGAACATCTAGCAGTTAATTTTTTTAAAAGATACACTACCTGAATTCTTTTAGAGGTAATTTTTTTTCATTGGTCTTCATTCACACATAAGGTCTGAATGGCTTAGAAGGTCTTATTAGAGGACTTTACCTCTTGGAGGTTTTTTAATGCTACAGAGACTAGATTCTAAATTTAATTTTCTGTATTACAGATGAGGTAGAAGAGCAGAAAATTTGATATCTTAAATATTTTTAACAACTTTTAACACAACTCAGCAGTCTTTATGTTTTAGTTATCGTAGTGAAGAAATATTTAAATATTGAAGGTGGAGAAATAACACTGGTGTTAGCAGACTTTGTTATAAGGAAAAGCCCATTCTTACAGATTTTTATTTATATGTGCAAATTTCTATATGCTGTAAGAGAGAGAGTCTTGTTGATTTTGTTCTATTTATGCAAACCATGTCTTGCACTGACCTTTTGTATTTCAAACACAAAAGTACATGGAGTAAGCATTTGAACTGGCTCTTTGTGGTTGGTGTTACAATAAAAACAACAACTTCTGACTATGGATTATTAAAGCTAGTGTTCAAAATTTACCTCATCTTGTTCTATAGTCTTAGATTTTCCTGACAATGTATTTTCAAACAGGTTACATGTTAAGTGTGAACGTTTAAACTATCTTTCCAGTACCCAAATACTTATGATGCCTCCCCTGCCCTTTTAATATTATTAGTGTTGTTTCTTCAGTTCTCAATTCTGAATTTTGCTAGTCTATTTTTACTATTCAGATAAATGGTCTGGTACCCCTATGAAGTTCACTGGGCTACATGACAATCCTTTGAGTGTTTTTTATATGACTGTTCTGAGTATGGGAGGACCATGTATGTTAAATTTAAGCTTCCAAGAAAAGCAATATTTCTGTAATGTATTATACACGTAAAATTCTTTCTTTCCTTCAGCAGAAAACTTTGTAAAACAGAACACCCTTTGTGGTGTTTCATAGGTCTTCCTCAGCAGGAATTTCCTGTAGTGAAGGGCCCAAAACTGAACACAGCACTCGAGGTGCGGCCTCCCCAGAGCCGAGTACAGGGGGACAATCCCTTCCCTAGTCCTGCTGGCCATGCTGTTCCTGATACAAGCCAGGATGCTGTTGGCCTTCTTGGCCACCTGAGCACACTGCTGGCTCATATTCAGCCAGCTATCGACCACCACTCTCAGGTCCTTCTCTGCCAGGCAGCTTTCCAGCCACTCATCCCCCAGCCTGTAGCGCTGCTTGGGGTTGTTGAGCCCCAAGTGCAGGACCCGGCACTTGGCCTTGTTGAACGTCATACAGTTGGCCTCGGTAGAGGTAGATAAAAATACTAAGTATACAAGTAAGTATATAGAACTACTTAAGATGGATTTGAGATGGCTGGAAAACAGTGGTTAGAATAGTTATGAATGGTTATAACCAATAACAACAGCTATCCGTGCCTGAACTGAAGGGAAACACGAGGGATTTTTTCCAGGACCTGCTTTGAGAGAATTACTCATTTATAGTTTTGTAAAATATATAAAAGAGGGAATACCCTTAATTATCTTGCTGATGATACCAACTATGGCTGACTGCTGTGAAAGATGTTCAAAAAACTGGGGGAAAAACTTAAAGTAAACTTTATGTAATTTTACGAAGAGAAGATTAAAGTAAAAGACTTAGGAGGAATAACCAATTGCAGGAAGAGGCAATTGTGAAAGCTAGCTAAGCCAACCAAGAATGCTGCTCTGTGAAAATAATACACAGTACTAAAAGATGTGCACAGGTGCCTAGGGTGTAACGCACGCAATTTTTCTGCGCTGTTTGGCAGTGATAAAAAACCTGTGGTGGAGTACTTAGTTTTGCACTGAATAGAAAAAAAAGAAAAGGACAGAAGAGAACCTCTAGGTTAAATATATTAGAAAAGATTTCCAAATATAAACAAAAGAAAGTCCTGAAATATGTTTCTTAGAGATTATGGAGTTGGTCTTAAGAATGGGTTAGACTTCTAGAGATAAGTTAGGTATAGTTGTTCCTGCCTCAGAAGGGAAGAAGGAATAGACGACATCTTTAGGTTCCTCTCCATATGCTTTAAGCCTTTAGAAAACTGGCAATCCTTAGATATATGGTTGACTATTAAATAATTTGAAATTTTTACAGGAGTAAATAATATCCATGTGCCTCAGTTAGCTGTTAGTTACATCTTATTACCATTTAGCAAAAAAAAAAAAAGTAAATTCCTTGTGCTATTTGACATCAATTTATCCAGAAACAAATATAGGAAAAAAAAAAACGAACAATAAACTGCATTAAGCAGAAACTTCTTTAATGACCATCTCGAGTAGGGTAAGCATATCTGCTAAAGCACATAGACTCAGACTTAAAGAATGAAAATGATATATCTCATCCATCCAGCCATGAGAAGTCCTGCTATAGTCTTAATACAAGCACTGTCTTAAACTTGAAGATATAGATCCTCTCTTTTGGGAAAGATCACATTTCTGTAACTTGTGCAGTATGAACATTAAATAGATGTAGGCAATAATTTTTATATGCATGTCATAATCATATGGTCTGTATACAAACTTCAGACGTTGTAGCTTGTGGATCCCTTTTTTTAAATCTAACAAGGTGACAGTTAGAAATGTAACTTTTTTCAGCAATATCAAAACAGTTTTCAGTCTTGAGTAATTTTAATAGCAACAACATCTGGCTTAGAGGCTAATTATGAAATTAGCTTATGCAGAAGTAAGATTTGTTTGAAGATGGCTGCTTCTCTGTGGGTCTAATGTTTTGGGTTTTATTGAAATCAGCTTGAGTGCTAGTGTTGTAATAGCTAATGTAGAATAATATATAGATTGAAATGTCAAAAGGGGAAATCTGCTTAATGATATTTAGTGAAAAATGGAACATCTTAGACTGCTGTTGTACTCTTTAGATTTCTTCTTATGATATAAATGGAGGGAAAAAAAAGAGATTGTTGGTGGGCCTATCTGTAAAGGAAGGCAGGAATGGCAGTTTTGGAAGGCTCCCTTACCAAAAGGAAACATTAAAAAGACGCTATAGAGTTTTCATAGAGTCATAGAATATCCTGAGTTGGAAGAGACCCACAAGGATCACTGAGTCCAACTCCTGGCTCCTCACAGGACCAACCAAAAATCAGACCCTATGTCCGAGGGCAATGTCCAACTGCTTCTTGAACTCCGGCAGGCTCGGTGCTGTGACCACTGCCCTGGGAAGCCTATTCCAGTGCCTGACCACCCTCCCGGTGAAGAACCTTTTCCTAACATCCAGCCTGAACCTCCCCTGATGTAGCATAGAATCATAGAATAGAAGTTGGGGGTTCTTCCTGCGTTTTTTGGGACCAAATAGTCTTTTTCTCTCTTTTCAACATGTGCCAAGAAAATGCACAAAAAAATTTGCAGTTGTCTTCCTTTTCTGCAAGTCATACCATCTGATAAAGGCGCAAATTTTATTTTCTGTGCCACTTCATAGGTTAAGAAGAAAACATATAATATGATAGATGTACATCTATGATCAGAATTAGTCTGCTTTATTTGATGGGAATGTTGTTCTGTCACTTGTTGCCTATTCTTTAGTCCTGTGTAGGGGTTCTCCATTTGTTAAATGTTTGTTATTTTAAGGGTTTTATGTACAAATGGAGAATTAATGAGTTCAGGTGCAACCTTGATCTGTGACCTATCTAACAGATTTTCTTTTTCCTCCCATATGCACGCTAAGAAATGTCAAAGCAACATGCCAGTGATTTTGAAGATGGACATTCGACAGTACATCAGGTATGGGTGCCATCTTGCATCTACTTTTATGAAGCCTCTTTAGGAAAAGCATTTATATAGTCACAAGCTCAAAGCTAAGAAATTATAGAGGAAGAGGTGGTCCCATACTGTATCTGTAAAACTATATTTTAAAGACTTATTGCTGAATTGAATCACTTTATTCTCCTAATTGAGTACTTCTGAGAAAATTAAAGGCGGAATGCTTTTTACCCATTAAAGTTGAGTATTTTGCTTGTGTTTAAGTATGCCACTGCAGTTCTTCAAACTTCATTTATCTTATTACACAATTGCTTCACATTTCCCCTCGTGAAGTTCCCTGCATGTAGTTGCATTATTTTAGAAGAGACCTGTCTTTAATTACAAGGTACACGTTCATGTACAGTTAAAATCCTCATGTTTTGGTTATTGTGGTCATCTAGTATACTTCCTGTGATTGTTGGTTTTGTTTTGAGATAGTGAAGAATTCAAATTCTTGACTTCTTGTGATGGTGAATTTGTGTTTTGTTTTCTAATTATCTCCCAATTCATTTGGAATGTAATCAATCCTTTCATGCTTACCCCACTGGTATTTTGGGTGCCTAAGCTGTTATTTCCAGTTGATGCAGGCAGAAAATCTAGCTCTAATATTTTGGAGGAACCCACAGTTGGACAGAAATGGTCTATTTTACAATTAGTTTTTCTTTTTGTTTTGATGGATGTCTCAAAGAACATTGAAAGACCAATATTTGCACTTGTCTAAACCTTCAGCGATGTGTGATTGTTTCTGAGCAGAATCCAGGTAGTAGTGTACTATAACATTATTTTCTCCTACTAAATGTTAACAGTTGCATTTTTTTTTCCATTTGTGATGAGTAATGCTTGTTGTTTATGTGGTAGCTTTTATGTATGTTTCATAGAATTACATGTCCTCCCTACCATAGTGCTATTTGTAGTATTAAATATCAGCTGTGATATCAGCCATGGATTTTAGCTGAATTCTAGTTGGTTTAAGTTTATTTAAAGTGGGAGAGAGCAGTTGGACATAGGATTTAAGCTATCAAATGTCTTTTTAATTAGGTAATGCATGTCTAACTTTTTTTTTTAATTATTATTTGTAAACTGTGGGTGTCTAGAATAATTTCTTTTGACACTTGATCTTTTTAAGGAGAAAATATTTAGCATCTGAAGAGTGATATAAGCAGTCTGGTCATTCACTTCTAATTTTGTTCTATATAGATGGTATTTAAATGGTTTCTTTTTCATTGTTGTTATTTTGACCCAAAATACACTAATTTTATGATTGAACTAGACAGACAAATAGATTTTTAGAATTATTTTTTTTTAAGAAATTCTGGAGAATTCTGGTGAGATGTGGATTATAAACGTTTTGAAAAGGCTTCTTTTCCGTATAAGTAAGCATTTTATGCTGTATCAAGACTTCTACAAAACGAAGCGAAAAACTGTTTGAAGTATTATATATAGAATTATTTAAGTGGGCAATTAAAAAAAGTATGCATTGGAACACAGAAAAAACAGAGTATTTACTGATAAAGATTTGGTAATTAGAATTTATGTGTCAACTCTTTGTACAGTTTTTTGTTTTTGTATAACAGCTTCTTATCTTCTTGCTTTATTTATCTGAATATAGAAGGGCTAGGAAGAAAATAGTTTTCTCCATTGAATAATCAGATGTGAATTAAGACAGATTTGTGCATAGGTTTGTTGATAAAGATGGTGTCACCTGGGCATAGTTTCTGGAATGCAACTGTTTTTTTATCCCCCTCAAAAATTGCGTAATGAGCAGAGAATTCTACAGACTAGTTAATATAGCTTATGCTACCAAGTCTTAAAATTGTTTTCATGTGCTTTTAAGGATTTTCCTGAGAGCTCTCTTGTGGATACATCTGGTGCAGGTGGGTTTTTTAATTTTCTTTTTAGTAGCTTTTTGAAAAAGATTGTAAATGACTATTTCTCATAATACTACAGTATAGTAAAAATCATTTTAATCGGTGTTCTGTATACCCTTTCAGAAAGTAGAGAATAACAAGAGACTGAGGTACTGGTAGTACTGTGAAATCAGTATACACATTCATCTTTAAGTCTCAGTCCTGAATCCCTGATACGCTGGAAATCCAATGTGGAACATGTTCGATTGCTTTTTCTTAATAAATTGAAAGGAACAGTGAGATCTAAAGTTTTGCATGAGTGGAAATAGGAGACTTATTAATAGCTATAATATATACATTAATTTCTACTGGTCCAGTTAACAAGGATATTAAATTCAACTGCCACAATGTCTTCAGGAGGCTTGCCATCTTTTATTTAGAGTTTGCAACAGTTTCAGTACCAGTCCTGTGGCATATCTGCAAAGATTTTGTGGTTTTGATCTTGTGTTCCCAAATAATTGCAATCTTCAACTGTTTTAAAAATATTTCAGTCTTTTACTATGCAAGATCTTTTGATTCTTGTTCACATAAAAACTTACTGTTTTGCATAAGTTAAACTATGACTAGATGGTACCCAGCATTTGATGATTTAAAGAGCAGTTGCAAGCAATATGGTTAGCAGTTTTTTAAATACTCTGGTATACATTAGATACTTCATATGCATAGCTGTCTCCAAAACAGGTGATACTTCTCTGAGGGAAAATAAAAAACAGCAATCTGAAATTTGTCCTCCTGTCATTTGAGAGAATAATTTAAAATATCTGCTTGAATGGTAAAACAGACTTTCTGCAAAGTTAAAGAATGTGACTTCTTTTTTCTCAACCTATATGAAAATATAGGAAATAAATTTCAGAGGAATCTGTAGATCAGCTTCTCTAATTGTCCTTTGTGTCTTTTGCACTCATGGGATAAATGACTGATGCAGCTCAGACTTCGGTATCTTCATAGTAACATACAAGAATATGATTATCCGTGCTCCTCTTTCTCTTGTGAATGTCCTAGGAAAGACTGGAGATGCTTATAGCAACCTCAGGGAGTCCCCAGCTCTGTCCAAATACAGTACGGCCTAGAAATCAGCTTCTTAGAGGCGTGGGGTTTGGATTCCTCACTTAAAAATGGAATTTGTCTTTTTTTTTTTTTTTTTCTAATACAGAAAAGATTAGCAACAGGACAAGTTTACTTAACAGTTTATCTTTAGCTGCTTTAATTAAAACTTTTTTTGATGTTGTTTTTTCCATCTTTAGTATTCATATGGGATGCTTCATTCTTCTCAGTGAAGGCAGTGTTTCTTCTGGGTGTTATACAGTATTTTTGCTCTAAAAGTATGCAAAGGCTGTGAACAGCAGGTACAAATAAAGTAAAATGGCTCTCACCTGCACCTATAAGTATTGGTCTGCCCTTAATAGAGAAAATGATTAGAACCTACCCTCTTTGGTTTCACAGGAAGTAGCCTGGCAAAGTATAGTGATATTTTCTTTTCATATTTTCATTTTTCTTCACTTCTGCATTTGAGGAACAAAGGTGTTAGCTGATTTCCCTCTTGGCCATTAAAAACACCTTAAGATTTCCTGGAGAAGATGCTTCACTTTCTTCCATTCCATGCTGTGCCATGGTCCTCTGCCAATAATTAACGCTCCAGTGATTTGATGTCTGATTGACAATAGAGTGAAGACGTACTAAAATCACACTTGAGATTTCTCTTGTAGAAGAGTATTCAATTTGTATACAGACCAACTCATTCTATGATGCAAGCTATTTTCTAATGTTTGTAAGTGCCGTGATGGAGTCAAGTTCCTGGACACTGGAACTGTTACCTTTATATCATATATATCATACCTTTATATCATTCTATTTTTGTAGTGGTCTGGTCTGGTCATTTCAGTGACCATTTGGGGAGCGGTCTGCTGGTTTTGTGCTCAACTACTGGGGAAGAAGACTATAAAGCAGAAAAAGAATATCAGCTGTTACAACAGGAATAGGAGGCTGAAACTTTTCGAGGCTAAAATATTAAAGTTCTTATTAATTTCTCTACGATGGCTTATGATGCAGTCAAATGTTTTATTGTCATGAAAGACTGAGGCTTTAGCTAGTAATGAATTGGAAGATCTGGCTATTTCTACCAAAATCATTTGCAAAAATGCTTGTAGAATACCTAAAAATTGAGTGTAGAAGAACTGGCTACAGACAAGTTATCTTCATTCTTCTTTGTTTCCTTCACAAGTTATTTGTGAGTCTTTAAATCATGTTTTTCAATTGGACTTGAAATGGAAATATAAGATAAAAAGCTTTATCATAGAAAACAATTTTCTGAAACAAATCCACTTTAGTCAATGTTAAGTGGTATTTGTTTAAAAACATTTCCAAGAAACTTGATTTTGCTTTTGTTTTTGAGTTAAACTAAGTTTTATTTAGTGTTTATGTTCAAATTGTAGATGAAGAAAGTGATGCTGATATAGTTTCAGTAAGAAGAAGATTTGAAGACATTCACTTCCAGGTAAAAATTTCTGGCGTCTAATGTAGTGGAATAATTTTGTGTTCAATAGAAATAATTGAACTGTTCGAACAGCTTATATGTGCTGACAAGTTAATGTACTGTCAGCAGAAGACTCTCTGCAGTCTGCATCTTAATGCATGTTTACTGTCAGTATAGCAAATGAGAGGTTCAATAAATAATGTCATGAAGAACAGTATGAAGTAATTATGATGTTTTGGGATTATAAGTATACTAGAGAAAACCATACAATACACTGTACAGAACAAGCAACTCTGATAAGATCTATTGTAGGTATGCGAAAAGAATAACCAGCTGAATCACAAACTGAAGACGCTTTTTAAATATGATTGTTCTCCTGAGAGAGTCTAGGACAAAAAGGGGAACATGATTTAAAAAAGTAAACCTGAACTAATGACTATCATAACAAAAGCAGCATGGAATATTCTGCTGTTGTTTGTCAAAGCTAAACTACGGGTATCAGGACTACCCAAACTAGTTTCAGTGATGAAGAAAAGTACAATACATACTTTGTGTTTGTGAAGCCATTCTAGTCCTGTATTCTGCTTGCTCAGATACAATTACCAAAAATTATTTACTTTCCTCTTTGTTTAGCAAAGTGCTAGGCTTTGTCATGTCTCTGACAATAAAGAGGCAGTGTGTGCTTTTCCTTGGATCAATTAGCTAGCTAGTTATCTCTCTGTTTTGATGTACAGTTCCTTCTTGGGACTTTTTTTTTTTTGACATAAAATGTACATTAAAAAACTAATTTTCATGCTGGTTGGAAATCCTCACCTGAATAACACCAGTTTGAAACAAATGTAACTAATGTGTTTGTGTTTTTTGGTATCAATAACTTCTATGTGTTTTAATCCTTCCCCTGTCCACCCCCCAAGAATCTGGATGTAGATAATGTGGAAATGCTAGAGAAAGTAAAAGTTCAAGTGGATGTGATAGTACAAGATGATGCAAGAAGAATTCCTAAGTGGATTACGGTAACATATTTCTCCTGTTCCGTTAGAAGTTATTTGTTAATTAGAATGATATAATGACTCTAACAATGCACAGCACAGTGAATCATAATAGAACTTCTCTGCTACTCTCTTCATTGCACCTCTCCTGTTTGCTGTCTACATAAATATCACAGTATTTCAGATCTTTGACAGCAGTGATTATAAGAAGCTGAGCAGACAATATCCAAATACTTCTTTTTTTGAATTTTATACTTTGTTCTTTTTACCCTGATGTGTGAGTTGGTTTTCACTTCAGTAGGTCTTCTGAAAAGACTAAATTTGAGGTGTGTAGAGAGGAGAAAAAAAATAAGATTTTAAATTTTATTTCTTTACGTTACATGATACAACATCCATTTCCTACCGGACCTGCCAGAGATATGTAAATTATCCATCTATATACATATATTATTATCCATATATATATGTCCATGTATAAATTCTAACATTTGAGAAAAATATTAAAATATAATATTTTATATATAAAACATTAAAATATAATATATATATTAAAAAAATAGAAGTTGCATATATTATAATAGCTTTCCAAGATTAAACTGGTAATTCTTAGGAGTTCTTACTGAAATCTTAGACTAGACTTTTTTTTTTCGACTGTACAGGACCTAGCATAGTAAGGAGAGGGTAGGAGGATTCACAAATAAGATTTTGATGTTACCTTTAACATGCAAAAATCCAGGACGACTTGAGGATTCACGTGTCTTTTTTTTTTTACTTTATTCATTTTTCAGGTAGCACCTCAAGGATTGTCAGAAGGTCTTCATTTAGCTTCACCAGTGCAAGAGCTGATAGGTACAATTGAATCTTTTGGTTGTGGGTCAAATATGTTAGTTATGAAATATTTTTTTTAATTGAAATTTATTAGAAATAAGTATTTAATTTATTGAAAACACAAAGGCACTAATTAACCAACAGTATAGTTCTGTAGGCAGAATTCTTGATGAGTCAAGTTAAACATGATGTTGCTTATAGCAAAATGTATTTGAAAAACAGAAAATAAATAGCTTGTGTACATAAAAGCAGCTTTTCTTAAACAGCCCCAGAAAAAAAAAGCATAGTTACAAAATTCAGCAGAATTGAGTTCAGTTAGATGAAAGCATGACTTTTTGGTCCTACTTATTTTTAATTTCAAGGAATGGCTTTGGATCTGCTTGGTTACTGGTAGTCAAAGCAGTACTTCTCTAGTAAACTTTCTTTCTTCAGAAGATCTCCAAACTTGACCCTGCAAAACTTAGACAGAATTTTGGTGTAAATATTTCAAGCCTAAAGACAAAAAGCATTATCCTCATCACGCTTTACTTCCAGGGAAGCTGCACTGGTACTAGTTAAGTACCAAACTCTGAAGTAATACGGAAATACAGTAATGAAATCTGTAGAATGACACTGTGCCTCCTGGTTAGAAATTGGATAGTGAAGCAGTCTGCCTCTACATTAAAGATATTTCCTATCTATTTATTAAGCTATTTTAAAATATTTTTCCCCAACGCATTTCATTTCTATCTTCTATAACCTGTTAATTCAATGTGTTTAAAAGAATCTTTTAATTTTTCAGAATCAATTGTATGTTAATCATTCATTTAGCTTGGTAGAAAAGCTTAATGAAATATGCTAGTACACTAAGAATATCTGTACCGCTTGCAATTGTTTAAGTTGTGTAATACATTACTGATATGTCCTAATAGTTGTTTGGTTTTTTTTTCTGGTTTTGTTATTTATTTATCTTTTTTAATAGGCAACCAAGCCAATGTTTGCAGAAAGAAACTAGAGTTGGCAAATGCACGTTCTTCATCTGGGCCTCACCAGTTACAATTTTCTGGTGTTCCAATTTCACCAAACACAATAACTGTACCCAGGCATCAACTTTTTCCAGAAATTAATAAAACTTGCTATGATAGTATCTTGGAAGAATACCAGTCTGCAGATGAGGAATGCTCCTGGAGTGATGTAACTCTTGCAGACTTGTATCCTGCGATGGTAGAGACACTGACAAGGCTCATGACAAAGCAGACTCGGAGAAAAGCATTTAAATACATGTTTGGACACAGTAGGCAGAAAAGATGGCATGCTAGAAGACCAAAGCTCAATGTCACTGTAGACAAAATAAGAAGGTTCAGACCACTTAAATTGAACAAAGCACTACCCAGCATATGCAGTATTAGTAAAGACATCCAGAATCAAACTTTAGGAACTAATGTAAATGAGAATAGTGGACCTTGTGGTGATCCGGGTTCCATTAATAATTTATCTGGTCTGGCACCCTATTCTTACCTTGATACAAATGGAATGGAAATTGACTGCTCTAATTCAAGTTTAGATCGCCATTTGGTACTTGAAGAGGACCAAAAAGTTTCTGAACAGACTGTTTTCCCTAATGTTTTGGCTAGAATGGGAGAGACGTTTCTAGCTGAAGATCCATTACAGACTACTGTCTCACTGAATAATTTGACATGCAACCAAAGTGGTAACTCGACTTACAAATGTTCTTTGAAATACCCTTTTTTAACATCTACTGCCAGTTCAGGGTCAACAGTGCATAATCTGGTAAAAGAGAATAAAACTCAAAAAATCAACTTTCCTTCTGATGATACTTCGGGGTTTTGTTCATCTACTTTCTGTTTCAATAGCAATAGTAACACTTTTGCACCTGTCACAAACTATTCTCTTGCAAGAACATCAAATACATTGCTCATAAATCCTCAAATAAAAATTTCTGAAAAAGATATTTCTTTCCAGCGCAGACACTCATTTTCCTCGTTGTCTATGAAGCAGAGTCCTTCAAAGATGCCCCAGAAATATGAAGATGCATTTGAAAAACTCTACTACAAACTGTGTGCTAAAGAAATCCAAAAGCCTTTGACATTGACAAAACTGCCTTCAAACTCACAGAAGCTTGAAGAGAGAGGAGGATTAATGAAGAATAATTTCAGTGATTCTGTGAGGTCCAATATGCAGTATGACAGAGCATTTGAGAAGATTTATGAGCAATTGTCTAGTGAGGTGGTTTCAAAACTTCCTGGTTTTCAGAGGGCTTCAAATTTAAGGAAATATGAAGGAATACAGATGTCTGAAACTGTAAATGCTCTTGTTAACTCACCTGTTCGATCTTTATCTGCAATTCCCAGAGTTAAGAGACTAGGAAATTTTCAAAATGATCTTCTTTGTTCACCAGTAAAGCGACTGAAAAATATACCTGAACATTATTTTTTTCCAACAAAATGCCAGCAGATTTCTCACAGGAAAAATGTTAATCTTCAGACAGTTGACGTGGATTTTTTGAGCCCATACAATGGCAGTAACACCAGCTTTTTTAACAGTCACAACTGTCAGAATCAGGTATTTAAGGACCTTGTAAAAATGATTGTGTATTCTTTGCTTAGAGAAATGCTTAAAAATGGATTTGAGCTGGAAGGTCTTTAGACTAGTGACAACATACTTCCAGTGCTATTTGGTTGGTAGTGTTGTTTTGTAGCTTGGGGGGCTTTTGTTTGCTAAACAAATAAAATACAAGTTGAGTCAGGTCTCCTGGATCCTGTGAGAAAGCTTACTGTATTTATTAACCTTGAAAGTGCTTTTAAAATGCTTAGCAAAAGATTTTCTCACATTTTTAATACTCAAGTCATTGGTTAACATAATCTAATACAATTACTCTGTTAATTAACATATTGACATTCTGAAATATTATATTTTATTCGTCATATATATGGTCAAGGTGAGACAAAACAAATTCTATTGGAATTACTAAACTTGTTTTAAATCAGGCCCTTAGTTCCAAGTTACCAGTTGTTTCTTCTAAGGCAAGCTGTGAAATTCATGTAGTATGTTGATGCTTTATTTTCAGGACTCTGGATTTCATGCTTCTTCAGATAAAACTTCTCTTGTTATTCCTGGTACTTCCCTGAAAGGTTAGTTTCAGAGGCCTTGTGAATTACTACTTTAGCAATCACTTCTTTAAAGGGTATGTCTACAGATTTCCTCTACAGACCCCTGTCTAGGTGACAGCTCTTCTTCCTCAATAATAATTGGATGTGTTTGTTTTTCTTTAATAAGTAAGGAGTATAAGTAGAAAAGGGTTTCCTGAATCACATAATAGTGATTTAAGAAGCTTTTCTGTAGGAATTTTCCTACTAAAGTATTGCTTATTATCTGTTGGTTTTCTCTCCTTTTTTTCCTAACTGTACTTTCTATATATAAATGTTCAGTAGGAAATGGATAGTTTTGTTAATCCTACACTTGAATAACCAAATGCTTTTGTGTGGATTCTTCAGCTTTACAAAGACCTGCAATTGCATTGCTGCATGGCTATTATTACTTGCTTAGGTGAATTGGATTACTGATCTGAAGAAGACAACTTTTGCCGATTCAGGACAATATAATTTTATTCAAATTCTGGACTGAAAAACTACATTAATTTAAGATTCTAGATGCTAATTTTATAATTTCCTTTTAATAATCTGATTTTGATTAAAGTATGTTTATAACATAAAGTGAACTTTTTTCCCAGCTTACTAAAAATTGACAATATTTCTTTTTTATACTTTGTTTTTATGAATGCAGTCATCAAATAACTAATTAACATGCATGGGAAAATACTGAAGAACATTACATGAAAAAATTGTTTACTGTACAAAGAGAAAATGGCAAAAGAAATGAACTTGTTTGTGTGGTTCTTTCCTTGTTGCATTTTCATTACCAATAAATAATCTTTACAAAAATTTTGATTATTTGAGGTGGATATATCCCATCTGTCTTATTTTGACTTTCTCAGATTTTAACTCTTCATACATATCTATTACATTTTTTTTTTTTTCTGGAATCAACAATTTCTTCTGCTGGTATCTTTTTCTAATGGCCATAAATAATAAGCATTTTGAAAAAGTTAGTTTACACTTAAATATATTTAAGGCTTCTGAATATAGGGTATAAAATGTTAGAGTATTTTCATAAGGGATTTTGCTGACTGAAGTGTGCTGATTATTACCAATGTGTTAACAGGCTAGTATTTTAACAACATACTTCAGTGTCTATGCTCCTTGGCATCGTTCTTACCCTTTTTGTACTACTTTTCATCACCAGAATCTGGGATTGCAGATGCCCACTCTAGTTGGCATAGGACAATGCAGAATTATAGCTGTCCTGGAAATGTACAGAAACACCATCAAAAGTAAGTGCATTTGGAGAAAAGAAATTTCAAAGGAAATTCTTGCTGCTCTACATTTATATTAAAGGTATGGAGCTGTTGCTTAAATGAGTGCTTCTGTAATGAAAATGAGCATAGATTCTTGAGAGAACCCAAGCTCAAACCTGCACACTTGAACACTGGGAGGCTAGTCTGTGGACAAAACTAGCCAGAGACCAACATGGATGGCCAGTGAACACAAGATGGGCCTAAGTGAACAGCTACTCTAGTTCTTATTTTGTGTTCATTATAGGAGTATTTATTATTTCAGCTATGATGTAACTACAGAATTATTTTGACTCTGGCTGTGTGTGCTTGAGCTGACAAGTCTTCTCAGATCCTGAAGCTCTGAAGAGTGCAGTATATTGCCATCTAGATGGATTTTCAACAGTCAGCTTCTGTGCAGTTGGGCATAGTTATGTGTATTTTGGCTCTGTGTAAACAAGCAATGGCTTTGTTTGGAATGTATCTGAGATCCTTGCCTCCTATTCTGTTATCACTGTTGGCAGTGTATTTACATCTCTGGATGGAGAAAAGTCCTTTCAGCACCCTAGGTAATGGCCTACTATACTTACTTTCATTAGAAAATATAACTTTTGAAGGTTTCTCAAGTTTCTGATCTCTTGGCTTTTTAATTAGGAACTAATTTAATAGGCAGCAGGATTGAAAAGTATTAAAAGTTCTCTAAACAGTTTCATTTTATCTTCTAAAACATTTTTGACATTCTTTTTGCCAAAAAGTTTGTTTTGGCACCACAAGATACGCTGCCTTCCTGAGCTCAAAGTCGAGAAATACTTTCACTATGCTTGAGGTGATTATACAGCTGATATTAAAAAAAAAAAAAAAAAAAAAAAATCTGATGATGCTCAACTTAAAATTCAAAGGAAGCCTGAGTGCACTTTTAAACTATTCATATGGAGAACTTAATCTGAAAGAGGCTGCAATGTTTAACAAAAAATGTTTCAATTTAAGCAAAGATGGTGTTAAAACTTAAAAGCTTGCATTAGAAATATATTACAATATCAATAAAGATTGTATTCAGATTATTTTTGATATCATGGAAGACTGGAGGTATGTTGATAAGTATAAAAGGATGTTTCTGTGATCATGATTATGCCCACTTAGCTGAGTGAACTTCTGCTCAGTTTTTGAATTCCTTTTCTTCCTCACTTTTTTCCCGAGTCCCCACTAAGTAGCCTTCCTTATGCAATTAGTAATTGTTCTGAAGAAGGAAAACGTTCTCCTTTTGTTAATGCATGCATGTAGAGAAGTGTGAGAAAGTGTAGGAAATCAGAATGTCACTGTGCTTTCTTGCTAAGCCATCTGGAATAAAATCTATTTCTTTGTTCCTTAATTACACAAATAGATGTTTGTTGATTTGTAGCCAAAATGGACTGTCAGCTGGCAAGATTCCCTAGGCCTGTGGTGTGATATTCGTAGCCTTCTATGGTTGTAACACACATCCCAGGAGTGAAGACCTTTAATGGCTTCAGAGCCCTCAGAAGTTTTATGCCTAAGCCAGGTGGCAAAATGCTGTATGTTGTAACGAATGTTTGAGGCAAGGCAAGGAAGACTTGCTAGAACTTGACTGTTTTTATCTAGAAGCTGATCATGAAAAAAACATTTTTGGAAAAGGAAATACATGAATGCTGTTCTACAACAACACTTCTATATTTAATTGTAAAGGTATACCGAATTAGTTTAAAATATATCTTAATAAATTATATGCCAGTTCTTAAGTAACATGCAAAGAAGTAATTGTATTCTCACTTGTATCTTTCATTTTTAGCTACCTTTGAATACGTTCAGAGTTTACGTCTGAGAATTTGATAGTTACATTAACATAATTTAGGTTAACGTGGTAGCATTACTGAGATATTAAAATGACATGGGATGAAAAGTTTCCTCTTCAGCTGAACACACATAGGAATGAAGGCAAGAAGTCCTGCTCCTGTTCACAATAAGGTGTTCAGATATCTTGCTTTGGTGATTTGTTTCAATTTCATTCTGTACATCAGATAGTCAGCAAATATAGTATTTTTGTGTAATTTACTTTATGCTCTAAACAATTATTTTTATAGGGTATCCAGAAAACTAAGCTACACCGATGGGAAAGACCGAAATCCTAGCAAACCTTTGGATGATGTCGTGGTCAAAAGTCACCAAGAAGCCTTCATGGACTGCTACAGAGAAAACATTGTTTTATAATCTTTGGTTTGGGTTTATTACTTTTTTTTTTCTAAAATCAGAGATGTATTAATAATTTAAATATTTTAAGCAAGAGATGGAGGAACATTACTGTAATATTCAATTAGTCCTGATTTATACTTCTCTGTAAGTGTAAAGTGCACTTCTTACTCCTTGGGCTTCATCAGGTATTGCAAGGAATCAGGGTTCCTTTCTGTGTCTGAGTTTATTTAAATTCTGTATTTAGTAGTGTTTATAATAATAGAAAATGATCTGTATTATCTTTTTATTTACTGGTGAACTTTGATTCTTAGTCTATTACTACTAAGACTTCAATATCTGTATTTGCTTAATTCCTCCCTATTCCTGCTTTATCAGTACTAAATGCATGAAAGAAATCTAAAAAAAGCCTAAACTGGGCTGGACAGTCCAAATGCAGTATTATACACTCTGACTTGTAATATGCCTGCTATGTAATTTTATTGTGTAATCTTCTAAGTAGCTCACCAAATTTGATTGTTCAATAAAGTTTTATACATTAATGGATTTGATAGCTATATTCTTCTATGTTCTGACAAAGTTCTACTTGACATACTGTATATTCATACTGTATGTTCTGAACAAATACCTGCTTTCAAAATTTTATTTCAGGTATAAATTCTCAGGAGGAGTTTGTATACCTGCAACAAATACATGAGAAAGATGTGGCAGGGTCCCAAAAGTTTTCATTGCTGTGCTCTTTCTTGGCATAGAGATTTAGTGGTAAGTGTCAGGTCAAGTACACTGTTTTATCAGCATTGCCCAATGTCAGTTTCCAAGCTTCAGAAAAGGAAAAATCATTTTCCTTTGACTTCATTTCTGGGCACATGTTTTTTGTTTTGTTTTGGTTTGGTTTTTTGTTTGTTTTTTTTCTTTGTTTTTACATTACTGTAGCACTTAAAACCAAGATTTCTGTTATTTTAAGTGGTGTTGAATGGAACAAGAAGTCAGTTTCAGTAAGGCTTACTCTGGGGGAAGAAACTTTAGCGGGTGACTTCTGTAACACGCATGCACACATTCCATCCCTCATCGTTCCTATGTTATGGTTTCTTCAACAATGTAAGGCAGTCTTTTAGAAATGCTTTTGTGGCTCACTTTTCTTCTGGCTCCAGCTGTGGATGAACAGTAGGGAAATGCTTTATGAACAACCTTTTTTGGGGGATTCGTTGAGGTAATTATTTCCCAGTATTTCTTGAGATACCAGTACTGAGAGACTAGAAAATTCCATTAATGTTTTCTCTTCTGAAGTAACTTAAAGGTAAACTGGAATCATTTTTTGGACATGTCTGGATATGATTTCTGCACAGCAACAGAACACAGGCTTACCCAAGTAGGAAAAAAGGTTTATTTAAAGAACAGTGATAGTTCATTCCATCTATGGAAATGACTTAGAATTTTAAGAGGTAATTCTTGAAAAATTTTAGGTGTTGGAAGATGTAATGCCTTGGATTGATAGGCCTGACAAAAGATGATCCTGAATTGGAGGCTGTGAGAGCAGCAATGAATAATTTATTGGAAATAGTGATTAAATTTGGAAAGTGTATATTGAAGGAGAATATTTACAGAAGTACTCTGTTCTTTTAGGAAACTAAGTTGCAAGAGAAAGCAGCTGCTGAAAATTTGTGTAAATAAATAGCTGGACTGAACAATGAAGGCTAAGAATACAGAGGAAACTGAATGTACCAAAACCTTATGCAGTAGGCTTATTATGTGTACACTCAATGAAAAGTGTATGCTTCATTGCTGTTGATTTCTTTTTCTAATGATCAGTCTTGCAGAAGTTCTTTGACCTTGGAATTTTTAGAGGAAAGGCATAACCAAGAGTGCAAATGTTGTGAGAAAACTGGGAAATAGCAACCTTTGTACAAAGTCTACACAAATTGTATTAACTGAAAATAACAGCATCCCTTTTTTCATGTGTATGTTGGAAAAACAGTAACAAATAGACTCCTTGAATATTGCATCTGATTGATGTCAGCTAAATTGAAATATTTTACGTATCATTTATGCTACTCAATTTTGGTATTTGAAGCTAAGCAAGAGCTTGTCAATACCTAGTTTATTCTTCCTTATTTTCTTTATTTTTCCCAGTGTGGAATAAAGTACTTTTTCCAACCAAATCAAATTAAGATAGCACTTCATGCTCTGATATCTTGCTGTTTAGCTTTGAATTTTGGATTTGTTCTTTTTTTTTCCCTCAGGATCTCAGTCAGAGTCATTGTTTAATATGGTGCCCCATTAAAGTGTTTTTTTATCAAATCTTCACAAGTATTTATTTCTGTTTCTCCAGTGATACTTGGTCAAAGGCCATTATAACACAGTCACTTTAATTTCACTGAGTCTGCCTTGTTTCTGGGGTGTAATGGCTGAACATGTATTGACTTGATCTCTGCACATGGAAGTCCATGCTAGCACAAGACGGGCTACTGAGCAGCTTGGTCTGCAGGAGTTGGCTCTTTTCTTTTGGTCTAACATAGAAGTTAAGGCATGTTAAAGAGGTTTGTTAACTAAGCTAAACTGAACTTGGACCAGGCTGTCAAAGAACTTTTTCTTTTACATTGATTTTTTTTTTCTTCATAAATTTGTTGCATCTCTGGACAGAGCCAGCCACTTCTGCTTTTACCAGAGATGTTGGCTCTTTGTACTATAGGTTGTTTGTTTTTTGTAACTGCTTTCAGGGCTGCTGTCTCCCCCAGGACCTAAGATGCTGTCAGGGCTCTGAATGTCCTTGGGCGTTTCAAGCTCCTTGGCACTGTGCTCTGCATGGATTTTAAAGGCACTAATATCTTTTTTTTTGAGAAGGCAGAAGTTTCAGACACCTAGAGGTAGGTCTAGTCCCTCAACATGTCTTATTATTTTCTGCTACTACTATTTAATGACTCCCTGTATTGGGTTTACGTGGCACGGGTTTGGTAGCAGGGGGCTGCAGGGGTGGCCTCTGTGAGCAGAGCCCAGCAGCTGCCCCACGTCAGGTCAGAGCCAGCTCCAGCCGGCTCCAAAAGGGACCCGCCGCTGGCCAGAGCCGAGCCAGGGAGCGACGCTGGTTGTGCCTCTGGGAGAGCAGAGCTGAGGAAGGGAACAAACTGCTGCGCCACAGCAGCTGGGAGAGAGGGGTGAGAAACCCAGTAGGAAATTAAATATCAAATAAAATTTTAGAAGGAAAAAAATCCTCCATAGGAGATTTATTGTTACAGATCACTTGTCAATATCTTATTCTTGACTATGGATGAATACAACATTATGTTAGTAGCGGAGTGAAGATTTGAGATGTATGCTGATATTGCTTACAAAAGGAAACTAAACATATGTATGAGTTTTGTTAAATCTTCCTAGATGTACAAGTACTACTTTAAATAAGTTGTTAAATTATTCTCCAATTAGCTTTAGGTATACAGTGGGTAAGTATACAATGTTGAATAGCTCATCAGTTTTTTATTGGGAAAACAACTAAGTGTGCATGCACGAAACACCATTTCTTTCCAAAGATGTTGTTAAAACCTGTTTAGAAGAATACTCATACTCTGCAGGAGTTATAAAGACAACTGAGTAGGTCTTTTGGGACTATTTGAAGGTTGATGTTTGTTTTAAACAAAGGATTAATTTTTACTTGAATACTGTGTGAATGCTGAGATACCGGCTTCTACAACTCCCTTTCAAAATGTCTTCAGAAGGACAGGTCCTTTAAATGGCAGTCTGGACCTATAGTTATTTCTTGCTTAGTTCGTAGATGTGCTTGGAAGACAATTCGGAACATTTCACTTACCTGTTTTACACCATTGTTTGGTATGTCAGTTTGACAGGATACAATCTTTACTCACTGTTCCTCCAGAACGAGCAAAGATCTCACTTTATGATTACATATTTGGTTCATGAAGCTACTTCAAATGTTCTCTCCATTTGTTCTATGAATCAAACCCATTAATCTTACGGGATCATCATGAACGGCTTCTATGTTTGCTGTGTTTTCAGCAGCCAGTTGCTCACTGTTGAGGTAAATGCTAACTTTGGAAGTGATAATGGTGGGTTTGGCTGATCTTTCTTCTTCATCCTCTAATGAAGGGTCTGTCTTTCTCCTTGGTTTTCTGCGTTTTCCCTTGACACTGTGATCAAGTGAGGCATAACACATCTGGTTGTCAGGCTCCACCTAGAAGGAAATTCACTTTGCATTTAACATTGAGTAGTTTTGCTTGATTTAAAATTATGGCTAAGGCTTTCAGTATGTCTACCTTGTAATTGTAGTAGAGGCTGAAGCTTACACAAGCTAGCTGTAAATGAGCTCATTGAAAGTACAAATGATTAAGCTATGGCAGCACAGAAAACAGACCAACATAATCTAATAGTAAATGTGACTCATATTCTTGGGATAACAGCAGTAAGGAAAAATTCATTAAGGTATTATTCCTTCTATGGGAAGAAGGATAGCTTATATAATCAGCCCAAGTTCTTTGGGTTGCAAGGCATTGCTTTATCTGTTTTTCTTCCCCTCTTTGATTTATTAGACACCCATTGTTAGCGAAAACATTTTTTCGCAGGCTTTGTGCAGAAAACAAAAGATGGGTGATTCTTTGCTGTATATATATCATCTGATTTCCAGTTCAAAATGTATGTTGTGTGTGAGTATCCACTGCTCTATATATGTTTTTCAAGTCAAATTGTTAAGCACTTTTCGCATTGGAATTTTCATAGATGATTGTGTTTCTGTGGAGTTTATGTTAACAAATCTTTAGATAAGAAGGGATGTTTCTGCCCCCTGGAAGTGTCCTGAGAGAGAGGCTGGAAATAACTCCTTATGAAATAAATACTTGGGAATCGATTCAAAAAATTGGTGCTAGGGATGCTTCAATTACAGACAAATTTTAATAGAAGTTTGTATGATTCTAGGCATCCAAGTAACAACAAAATACAAATCAATTAAAAATCAGTTGTCTTTCATTTGTTGAGGCATAGACTTTGTGCTGGCCAGGAGAGAGTCAGTGAAACTCATGATTATCATGTGACGCGGCTTATGTTGTCATTTGGTTGATGTCCAAAATAAATAAAATTCTTCATATAAGCCATGGCAATAGATGCATGCTTAATTGAGCCTGATTTGCATGCGTGTGACGGAGCTTTATTATGCCATATGGATGGAAATGAGCTGTCTATAATTCTCCCACTCTCTTATTAATGACCTAGATTGAACGAAGGGTCCAGTCTGTGCTTAAATTCCCTGATGAACTGAGACACTCAAGTATGGTAACTTTTGTGATGAGCAGTGTGAAAATATGAGTTATTTATTGTCATGGGATTACCACAAGAACTCTGAGACAGACCACATTACCCTAATTCAGAAATCCGAAGTTAAAATTGAACATACCTGTAGTTCGTTAATTGGCCTTTGAGGCTGGGACTTCATCTGCTCGTAACAACATTCCTCTGTGATTTACCAAAGTAGAAAAATGTTTTAGTTATTAAGACATCCTACTGAAGATTAAAAGATCCAATTAACAAATCCTCCCTATGACAGAAGTAACCCTCTCTACCCCCACCAGTTTACTTTGGTAGAAGTTTATCTTGATTTGAAGTGACACACAGGTCTCTCCCTCTACTTATAGAGGGGCAAGTAGCTAAGAAATTCGGACACCGATAATCTAAAATGGAAAATAATGTTCTGTTTGTGTGGGTGGGAAGCTTCTCATTATTCAGTAAATGGACATCATTTTAGGCTGCTAGAACATCTTCAGCTGGGGGTAACTTCACATACCAACATGTTTGTCAGTACAGGCAATCTTTTCAGCTATGAAACTACGCAGATACTAGTAAGCTTTGAGAGAGATACCCTCAGCATGTCTAGCTCTAGCTGCAGTCATGTGATTTTACTGCCTTTAATGTGGTAAGGATTGTCACTGCAAAGGATTATTAACCTTGGTCCTCTGAAGTAGTCTGCCCACGGTTCAGCCACGGTTGGCTGTATTTCAGCAAGTTTGGCAATATCATTGATGATCTGTGAATAGCCACTGCAGAGAGCAGGTATGTGTTACTTTCTGTGAGCATTGATTTTGGGCACGGGTAATTTGCATCTTAGATTGCATTAAAGTGCATGTATCAAGCTGTTATTTAAATGGGTGCAGCTTTACATGTAGAAAAGCTTTTTTTTTTTTTTTTTTAAAGATATTTGGCTTAACAAGAGTATTTCGACTGTAAAAAGTAAAATTCAGTACGTGACCTGGTCTTACAAACAGTGCACTATGGTGATTTGCAGTTCTATCCCAAGTAGGTATTACTACAGCAACTAAAAAAGGGGAAGATTCTCAAGTTTGCTAGCTGAGAAACACAGAATGTGTTGGTCAGTCTGCATTTAACTTTCTCACAGCCACTGAATAGACACATGTTCTTAAAGTGAAGCTTACCTAAAATTTCTTGACTGAGATTGCCATAAACTGGGTCATCTTCTGTGTAATAGTCACCATAGCTAGAATGGGAATGGAAAGATACTTTTAAATAATGTAATAAGCTTTATTTAGGACCCCACTATTCTACTCTAAACATTTTGCACATATATAGCAGTAGAAGATTGTATGTAACCTAAAAAAAGAGACCAAAAATGTCTGGGGAGTGATAACACCGGTTTTGCAGAAGGGGAAGAAAAGGCTTTATCTGTATTCTGAAGAAAGATTCATTATCTAACCAAGGATTGAATTCTTCTTTCCTGTAGCTTAGTTAAGTATAAAGCTAATCTTAAGACTACCAAGTTACTGCTTGATGGAGTTCTACAAATATTAATAATCACTTAGCAATAATGAAATAACTGTGAAAAGAGGCCCCAAAAGGACTTCATGGGTAAGTGTACCCAATCTTTTACTTTATCTGGCACACATACCATATTATCATTTGAGAACTGTATCAAACTTCTCTAATCCTGCTATTCATATTTATAGTGACTGCTATGATAAGGAACCTTCTACCAGCAACATAAACTTATTCGCTGTCAAGTTACACACCTTTGTTCTCAAGACAAAGTCTTTTAGCCTACAGAAGCGTGCTCCTTTCAGATGATAGCTCTTCACATGCAGAGGTATCTTAATCCTTCTGAGCCTCTACTTTACAAGCCAAATTTGACAAGTCTGAGGGAAACGGGTGAGGGTCAAAGAGGCCCAATATAGTAGTGTGGCACAACAGGAGTGCATCTTTAGAGTGAAACAATTGGTGCTGAGGAATAGACAACAAAACTGTTTGTGGTTGGGAAGGAGCACTAAATTTGATTTAGCTCAACCCTAATTCCATGCACTGAAATCCAATTAACAGCTGGAGTATGAGGTACTGTCCCAGAGTGTGGCTTATACTTTGGTTTCATCTGGAAAGAATCCAGTTCATGTCCTCGGAGGCCACTTTGCAATACAAACTAAAGCACTAAATGGTGCTTTTAGGGGGGGGTGTTGTTAAAACGTGCACTCCTGATGGAACTAAAATTCTTATGTTAACACACCTAGACAAGACCAAAGCAAAGTTCAGCTTTGGATATTTAACGGCATTCTATATTCCATTACCCGGTGTTGCTTGAAAATGTTTTTAAGCATGTTTGTAAAAATGAGAATCGTTAGAGTGAAGCACTGTGTGATCCCGTTCCCATTGCATCGCTATAATGTGCTTTGTCAAGAGGATGACGTAATACAATCTTAGACCACGTTTTTTTAGTGATATTTTTCAGCTGAACAGGCAGTAACAAACAGAGGGACTTTCCAATTTCAAGTAAGCATGTAATTGAGCACTGTTTTTGGGGGAAGAACAACAGCTTTTGTATTTTTGTTTCAAGGGCCTGTTATATTTGGGGTGAGATGAAACTCCCTCCATCTCTGTTTTCTAGAGGAATTTCTTTGAGATGGAATAAGCGAAACAGGCAGGTGACAGATGAGGAGCTGTCCAGCAGCTGGAACCAACGCACACAGACTGTTTTATTGCTTTTGGATGTTATGTGCAAAAGAAGGGTACGAGAAGTAAATACAAGTTATTGCTCCACAAGTATTACATATCAGACTATAATTTCTCATTATTTTCTGAGAGCTCTCTTTAATTATTATAGATTCATTGAATTTGAGTGATAAATAGGGTTTTAGGTCAATATCTTGCACTTCCTTCAGTATATAAATTTACCATATTAGCATACAGCTCTTTATTGTTGATAAAATGACTGGAGTACATCTCTCCCATGTGAAATTATTTCCCTGTCTTCTTCAGAGAACTTTTTTTTCATAACCATCCTGCTCTCCAATATTTCCAGGCAGGCCTCATGAGATAATGGATTTTCCCCTGTGCCATCCCTCCAAAGTCATCTATCATTATTTATTGCTTATTCTTCCCTTCTAAGAAAGGAACTTTTTATCCAACTTACCTTGGACCATTGTCTTCATAGTCTCTATGCATTTCAGCTGGAAAAATTGATTAAAAAAAAAAAAAAAGTGGAAAGAAAATGAAATGTGCTATTTAAGAACACTTCAGATAATTGTCTTAACTGACATGCTTTTGATTTCACTGTAGAGAAGTAGGTCTTCCAGGCTCTATTTTGTTAAGCAACATATATGTGTGTCACATATAGTCCCTTCTCCTCAAAATGAACTATAACACATGGGATTAATTTCTTGTTTCATCCTCCTTCTGCTTCTAACTCATCTTTTTCTATGCCTAGGGAGGTGCATCATGTGTTTATGTTAGAAGATGAAGGGTTCAATTTTTAATAGCTCAGTTGCTTCTGTCTCTGAAAGAGAGAGATCCTGTGATTCACAGATGAAGAAACTGAAGCAGAGAGGCAATGGCCGCAAAGAGATTTATTGCTAGAGCTTGATTAATAACTCAGGAATGCCTGACTTTCTATCTTGTGCTCCAGGACTCCAGAATTTACCATGCTAAGGCTCTGATACCATGAACACTGCAGCATCAGCCAATCTGACTGCAACCTTGCTCGAGGTTAGTTTTGTAAATGAGTGTGATTTTTCATCATATAAATATCTGCCTAATATCACGAAAAGTCAAGATAAAACAAAAAAGCAACACCCTCCTCCCCCTCCCAGAACACTCCAGCATCTCTTTTAATAGCCTGTAGTCATACCAATTCTCTTGTTCTTAGTGAATTCAATTTACAAGCAAAGCCTTCTGCTTATGTAGATTATGCATGTGTGTGAGCATGTTTAAAGTGGTTTGACCTACCAGTGTTTGCCTGTCCATTCGTATTCATACAGCACAAGGTGCAATTTTCCCTGCGTAAAGGCAGTTTTTCCTGAAGGGGTGTGGTAGGATTGTACAACTGATTAACTATAAGATTGGTTGTACTGTCATAGTCAATCATGTGAAAAAAAAGTCATAGTTAATTTTAGCCAAAACCAGAGTATGACTGTAGTCATCCTCTAACATAAATTAAACTAATTAGTTCCTTACTGTTAGTGACACATTGGTTTAAGAACTAGAATCTCATGATGAAAAGCAATTAATTTTTTTTTCTGAAATAAACTGATTAAGCATAAAATGTTTATGAAATCTGAAATTCAAATAAGCATTCAGGAATTTTGAGAGAATTAAATTTTCTCAAATGTACTTTGTGTTAGTACAGCTACTTAAATCACTTTTAAATTAAAGTACAGTTGATAAATCAGTTACATGAAAAGTACACTTAAAAATGGAACTAATGACTTTAAAAATATACTTAAAAAAATAAAACATTAGCCAGAAATAAATTCTTCACCCTGTAAATGTTCTGTTGATTTGTTGTCAGAGGACAGATTTGGGTAGTTGTTTTTAGCAGTGGGTTGGGCAGGTAGTAATCACTTTGTAATCTTACCTGACTTCTAAGAATTAATTTTAAAAGTTACACCTTCACAGTTAGAATCATTCTTGCCAAAACATAACTTTAAGATTTAAAAGAATCCATTTTTTGGCTTGACATCTCCCAGAAATGACGTTTTTTTTTCTGCACGTGCTGTTAAACAGTCAAATTCCATTCCTTACAGAGACAACATTACTTACCTTCTTGCTTCTTTTTCATATAGTGTGAAATATTCAGTGTCAGCGAAACAATCAAAGCCAAACTCAGAAAGGCCAAAACTCCCCAGACAGAATAGTGGCATTCCATTTCTGTAACTGAATGAAAATCATATTATATTATATATTGTCTAACAATTACACTGTATTCTTTGTGGTTGGTTGATTTTTGCTTTCTGTAATTCAAGTTGTTATTTTGTTGTTTACTCTGTGACAGCCATTGCTATATGGGCTATATAATTAATACCAAAACCAGATGCTAAATAACAAGAAAAGAACATCCATAAACTGTTAACAGAGTTGCGGTTTCATAGCAAATCAGCCAAATGTTGGGATACTGGTTTGCCGGTAAAATGGAGTAAAAATCAGAAATTGCGAAAGAAAAAATGAATCATTTTAAATAACAGCTTTGAAAGTATTTTTTGAATTGTCTTTAACTTACTATTTGCAGTAAATTTTTAGTTACATTTTAGAGTTTATGAATGAAGTTCTGACAACTGCACTGGACATGTCTCTGGATAGTAACTAAGACTTTCACGTTTTAACTCTCCTTGCTCTCCTTCCTAAGAAAGCAAAGGATGTAATGACAAAAGATGTGCAGTAGCTGGGAACTGGTCAACCCCCAGAACAACTGCAGAGAAAACCCCGAACAGCTCCTGAAGAATATGTAACAGGTGTGTCGACTTAATTGAACAAAGCATCCCTTTGCACTAAACCTGCTTCTCACTGGAGTCCCATCAGAAACATGAGAAGGAACTTTTACTCACTAAATGTATTTGGTCATTTAATTAGTTCGTCAATTAACCTAGCTCATACAAATTTTCCATCACAAACCTCGCTGAAGACAATAGACTATTTGTGACAGTCTGGCCAAAATGATCAGCGTTGCAGTAAACGGCCTGTAGAACCCTTAACTTGACAGAGGAAAAGCTAAGCCAAATACATGAGTGAAAGGAGCATGAATCTAGATTTTTCACTTCTCCAGGAGTATGTTTCATGTTCTTCTTTGGAGTGTTTGAAAGAAAGCCTGGTCTAAAAAACTAATGAACTCCACTAATACTACACACACACACACACACACACACACACAAAAATGTAGCTGGAGCAGAGCAGTCAAGGGGAGAGGTTAGATGACACTGTCAGAGTGAGATTCGAGCAGTTCCATAATATTCCTGTTTGGTTTTGATATAGCTGGATTCCTTCGGGGGCCTATTGTTTTGTTTGCTTCATAAAGGAAAGCTAAGCTAAAGGAACACATAACTGTACATTCCCATGTTGCAGGGGGACCAATGCATTTGCTCCTATCGAGAAGACAGAGCTTTGTTCCTTGGCTCACGGCCTCCAGCTCAATTTAGAAACAGCCCCTTCTGATTTTTGTTCCCTAATTATGTTGCAAAAACTCTTTTAGTTTTGTTTAATTCCAATCCACAGATGTTCTTATGATGATGAAACAAGATAAGATAATCCTTGGTAGTTGAAAAATCGCGAGTCACATAGGCTTCTACGATGCAATTTTCCTTCCTGATGAGGACTCTCTTTCGAAAAGAGCAAAGCAGAGCAAATAAGCTGTAACTTTGACAGCTTTGTAACTGTTTTTTCCACATGGTCCTTCCAGTGGCCATTTATCTTTCCTTTTAAACTAAATGTCCAATTTCTGTTCCTTTCTTCTCCTACTTTAGTTCTCCAAAAGGTATTTGAGGGCTCTCCACCACTGTGATAACACTTTTCATGTGAGAGGCACTTTTTTTTTTGCAATGAGATACAGACATTAATGACAAGAGACAACACCCCCATGAAACAGCTATATATTATTCCCATTTTCCAGTGGAGGAATTAAGAAAAAGGGAGATCTCACCTCAAGAAGATATTATTACATCGAGAATAACCAGTGTTTTGAACCTGGTTACTCTACAATGAGTCACTCTCTACAAAATTTGCTTCCTATGCAACCTGCCCAAAACTACAAGAAGTCTATGTCAAAGCCAGGAACTTTTAAGTCTCAATGTAGTCTAAACAAGTCTAAATAATAATCATCATCATTCCTTCTCCTGTCCTTCTATCGTTTGTGAAGTGATTGTCTTCCATTTTTCTTATGTTCATTTTTTATTGCTTTTCCTAAAAATGCATTTTGTTCAGTGAGCAAAAGCAGTATCGTGGCCTGAGAGAAGGGCATGCATACCTGTGATAGAAACTACAACCCTGTGATTCATTAGAATAAAAAGAGGGAGTAGATATCTAACGTACAGACCTGAGTTTGTACCTTTTCCTTGGCATTGAAGCTATCATTTATTTCTCTGTTTCAGGAATTCTATTTTTCCTCGGTGTTTCCAGAGAAAGAGGAGAATTCTTAGCTGATGTGGAAGAGGTAACCAAATATTTGAGGACAAACATTTTTTCTTCATATTTCAGCTTCCGAGTTATATTTGAATCACTGACTGGAAAACAGTAAATGTTGGGAAAAAAAGCTGTTTTCCTTTTCAGTTTCAAGTTTAACTTTTACAGTATTTGAGAAATTCCACTTCTCTAGGACTTTGAAAATATTCTAGCAAAACAAAAGGCCTGAAAGTTGAATTTCTAATAAAACATGCCAATGTTTTAAACCCTACAAAATACAGCTCTTTTTTATACATAAGTTAGAAAAGTGCATGGGTTTGGGGAGAGGTAGAAAACAATAGTTTAATTTATTCCTAGCTGGACACTACTTTAGATTATTTTAAAATTGATTTCTAAAAATGCCAATTTAAACAGCTGCTTGTATTTCAGTAGAATGCATGTAACTTAACACACATAAATATACAAACATGCATGTGACTTAAGTATCTTCTTTTTGAATTTTTTTCTTTCTTACCTCTGCAATATGAGCTATTTGTTTGTCAGACAACCCTACTCATATCTCAGAAATAAAATCAGTGTTCAGTTACCCCATAAAACCATAGTAAAGGCCTTGATCAGACACACAAGATCACCTCTCTGTTTGGTCTATCTTTTTCTAATGTCAGTTTCAAGTTAATCTAACTTTCCAAATACAAAATACAGGAGATTTTGTTTTTATATCTCATCTTTACAGATATACAATGTCCCAGCCCTTCCCCAGCTGTTCTTTTACTACCTTTATATTTGTTGCCAATATGCTATTTACATTTATAACTGCATTGTTTAAATATTTACTACTTTGACAGCCGTAGAAGGAAAGCTGAATGCTTGTGTGAAGAATTGTTTGTCTCCTCAGATAACTACGCTGCTCTCTCTCTATATTATGACAGCAGATGCAACCTGTGACAGCTAACTGGTTGTGCTAAAGACAAAAAAGATAAGGTAAGCGTGGATGGAGACCGAGAAATAAACAGAAAGAGAAGTCTAATTATAATTTAGAGTGTTCTGAAATAGTTTTATTCCATTCTCTAATTTTAATTCTAATTCATCCATTGTCAAATGTAACAAAAGCAGATTTACTATTTTCAAAGGATATATTTATTCCAAAGAACCCTTAGAATAGTGTTCAAGGCATTTTCACTCAATTGCCATCGAATTGAATTTAAAAAAAAAATTGTTGTGTCTTTGGGAAAAAAGTCCTAAGGAAAAATAGGCCCGAAGGAATAGTACACTATTATTCTAATAGGATAAGCTCAATTTCCATCAGAGTTTTCTGCAATAAGCCCAAGAGCAATAGTAGTTTGTTCATAAGAAATCATATTGAAGCTGTTCTTAAAGCAACGTGCTCTGCTGTGAAAGAAGAGTTCATCATATAGCCAAAGGTTTTGTGAGGACAACAATTCTGGTTTTAATTCAGGAAAAGGTGGGAGGAAGTACTATATTTAATCATGACAAAGATGTCAGTATTTTGAATACCTAATACAGGAATCTCCCTAGTATTATTGATACATTCTTATTCTGCTGTTCTTTCATTTCCAGTTTGGAAACAGGATCAAACTTGGAGGTCCATCCAAGCAGGGCATCTGCCTTAGGTAATTATGTACTCCATCTGGATGATATTCTTTACTTTTTTTTTATTATTTTTATTTTTATTCTATTTTTTTTGTACTTCTGTGACTTTAGGGATGGGATTACTCAATTCCTTATAGTATATTTTACACTGCTCTAAACTAGTGGTAATACATTCACACAACAAAATACAGGCAAACAAAAGCTTTTCTAAAGACGTAGTTAATTGTGCTTTTTCTCCTTTTTAAATCTCTTGACAACTTTCTGCACCAACAGATACAGGACATGGGAATAAATAAACATTTGGTGACTTGTTCCCAGGTTTTCTCTCTGCAGAGTCCATTCTACTGAAATTAGAGTGGGGATAAAAGACAGAAAAAGAAAAGCCCAAAAGCAAAACACCCTAATCTTTCCTGGATGAATTCTGCAATTCTGCAGTTACTGCAACTTGAAGGAATGAACATAATCATCCTTTCTTAATCATGTAGATTTTGGGGGGAAAGGGGCCAGATTCATCAATCTGTGACTTGGAATTTATTCTCCTAGCAGCATATGAATAAGTAGTAGAAGTACTAAGCTCTGTTCCTTCTTGCTCTAATGTATTTATTTAAAGAACCCATCACAAAGGGTAACAGGAATATATAATCCTTCTACTACACTTTCCTACTGAAAAGGAACAAGAGGTGGGGAATATAGAAACTTGTCTAGCAAGAGTTGTGTAACAACATGCCATCTACAGTATCAACTCATCATTCATGTAAGCAGATTAATTACTTTGATCACTACCAAATTTTAGAAGATGAGTTGGAGCACAAAATGGTTTGGTTCTCATTGTTTCTATGTGTAAATTTGTCGAAGATGAGACAAAAATAATTTTTTTCCCCTCTCCAATTAAATGGTAAGATAAATAATATTCTGTACTAATGACCCCTACCAAAAAGAAACCCATTAAGAGACTGATGAATGTTAAATTAACATTAATAATGCTTCTACCTGTGTGAGCTTTTAAGACAGGATTAATTCTCCGGAAAGGATTCCTTAAGATGCAATTAATTAGTGCATCACTAATTACTTTGTAAGATATCAACTTCATACTTCAGAAGGAAAGAAGCACACCATAAAATAAGAAGTCCTCAGCTCAGAAAATATTTTAAGCACAAAACTGATGCCAATGCTTAGTCTTCATTAACAAACCTTAATGCTTTTGCCCACTCAGCTGAAGATTAATGACGGTTTAAGCTGTTGATGATGACTCATCCTCATCATTATGCTTATTATTAATAGTTTGACTTCAGAGCACAGAGCAACTTTCTTGGAGGACTGGTAATCAACGAAAGTATGTTTCTACTGTTCTGTTGTTTACAAATTTATAATACTGAAAAGACAAGACTCACCTGCTTTTGTTGTTTTTAGGAATACTCCCCACCACTTTATCCAACAGGAAATCAAGTTATGTTATGTTGGCAGACCTTGGATGCTCTCTTGTTTCAGACCTGGCAGCATGAATCTATCTCTAGAGTTGCCATCAATCTTAAAAGTCTGTAGTCTTTTCTTCACCTGCTTTCTTACAAACAGGAAATGTGGTTCAGGCTTTTATGACTTCACTAGCAAACTGACAGTCTCCTTGAGTGTATGCCTCTGAGAGGGAATAAAATATTCATATGTGCTCTTGTGTATAATATCCACTTGTCTCGCTACAGAAGAGCGTGTACAGAGCATCTACAGGATTATTAGTTCAATTTTATATGATAGAAACCTACTTTTCAAATATTTATATGAGACCCATAGTAGAAGGCTTCCTATTTGTGCTGTTATTTTGAATTCAACAAAAGTATTTGGATGCCTGTTAAACTAAATTACAGAAATATTTTAAGTAGGAGTGCTATTTGACTCTTTCTCTCTTGAGGTTTTCTAAAGTCTAGAAGTCCATCGCTGAGAGACCTACAGTTTAGCCAAAAAAAGACACAGAGGCACGATGCAGAAATTGTACCGTTGCCAGCTTTGGAAGGTCAGGTTAGGATATCATAATACACTCCCTCTGTTCTTTGAAGTCTATGAATCTGGGCCCACAACCCAAAACAGTTGTGGAAAGAGAGGGTAAATCAATATGTGGCTTACTGTGTGTGTTTTAATTTTTTTTATTTTTTTTATTTTTTAATTTAACAAAACACGCCTGTGTTTGGCTAGAGAAGCCATTTTATTCTCAGAATTGCAGTAGCTTCTTCCAGAGGAAGCTTGCATGTAGAGCATTGTTAAAGAGGCTTTCTTTTAACTTTTGAGGGTTTGTGTGCTTTTTTGTTTGCTTTCAGAGCAAATGGTTTTATCTTCAGTTATGCATAACGTAGAAGTGGGAAGGGTTGCTTAAGTAAAAAAGTGAATCACATGACTGTTTGTCTTTTTGGAATATATGCATTGAAATCGTCCTCAGCGTAATCTAAGGAACAATGTAAAACATTTCTCTTTGAGAAAGACTCTTACAGGAGGAAATGACCCTGCCAGGATATGTTTATTTTGGATGCCATTACTTCTGAATATTATTTTTATATTAACTGCCTTAGATTAATGCTTAAGAAATAATTTACTAGTTTGGCATCTTATTTGAACGTGCAGGTGCAGGTTAGTCTTAATTAATACGACATACTCTTCCATTTGAGTCCAAAGGCAAGAAAGACAACTACTCAGAGCTTTATCAGCATGAGATGCATTGATTATGAGAAATTAATCTAGAAATAATGAAAATGTTTTTTGAGGTTATAATTATCTTGATGAAAAATTGCATGAAAAATGACATATTTTGAAATGGTTATAGCTTTGGTCTTTGCCAGCAACTGAATTTAGACACCTTACTTATAAATATGAGTAGAATCAAAATTAAAGGTATGTATTTTCTCAGTGTTAAATCAAAAAGCATAGGTCCATCACATTTCATTGAAAAATGAGATATAGATGTAGAGCTCTTTTCAATAAGTGATGCATTCTATGATCTGTAGTTTAAACCGTGGCTTTCAGCGGGGAAGAGATCCAGTTTATTGAAATGGTGACTGCAACTGCTATGTTTGAAAGTAAAGGTTTTGTCATGAGCTTAGGGAAGGAAAAGGTCTCGACTAGTTATAACAACTGGATTTAGTAGTTCAATGTTGTAGGCTCAAGTGAACAGAAGAGCCCTGAGGCCACCTGATGAGCATATGCAACTCAAAAAAGAGGCCTCTTGTAAAGAAAAAGAAGAATCTTAAATTGAGGGAGAAGCTGGTGAGAGTGGTAAATATGTATTGTATAAATGGAGAGAGTTGCTTAGTTTCTCAGCTAAGAGTGTGAGGAATAAATCTGAGATCTGCAGAGGATTCAGAATGAAATGTTCATTGGCCTGAACAAGAAGCTTACAAGGAACAAACTCCTTTGGAGATAATTAGGGGCATAATGGGTAGGTGAACAGTGAGAATGCAGCAGGGGATTTCTGGGTTTGTAGTCCTGGTAGCGTGTTAATAAATCTGTTCTCCGAGACCAAATCATTGTTGTACCAAATCATTTGGTTGCAGAAGCAAAGTCTATTGGATTAGACATGAGTTTGATATGCTCTTCTGGACAGCCTGCAACAGACTGCAAGATCTGTTAGACAGCAAGAAACTCTTTGTTGCAGGCTGTAAAATACATTGTGAATATGACTTCTTATTTCTCTTTCCTGTATTTTATATCTGTGTTAAGGTAAAAAACTTAGAGAGCCAGCCGTCTGCTTAAAGTGGTGTTATTCAGAATAGTAAAGACAAGGACAAATTGTTCCTAATTTTAGAAAGACAAAACATAAAGTAATGCCACTCCACCTACATCTATTGTGTACAAAGATGTTTCCTCTGGTTTTGAAAGTCCCCGAGCTATAAACTGTTGGGTGCATATTCTGGGGAAGTATCTCTGACTGCTTACCTACTTACATGATCTTTGGTAAACATATGCTACTGGTGTCTCCAAGATATGGATCTATGTCGAATGGACATCCTACTAGGTTGGGAATGGTTCTTGCTATGTAAGCTCTTAGAAACGGTAAAAGGAGTACTATTAAATATGGTTGTGCACAGGCATATAAGAAGGAGCAAGTCTGTGCTCAAATGGAGTCAGACAAACAGTACTGTTTGACGTAAGACTTGGATGATCAAGTGAAGCTGACGGAGAGATCAGTTGACAACACAGCGAAGAGCTTACCAAGTATTATTCTGTTGTCTGTTTTAGGGAAAAGCAGGCAGGAGAATCCTAAAGTAGGTATGAAAGATGACATTTGGAAGGAAAGCCATACTTAGGAAAGGAAAGGGTACATCTTGAATTTCTTTCTTTGGGCTTAGCTGTGTCTTTCTAAGTTTGATATTAGTGTAGGAACAAACAAAACAAAAGAGTAAGTAGTATGTGACAAATGAGTTTTTTTTAATTTATTTTTTATTTTGTTTGTTTCTTTGTTTGTTCTTGTCTTGTACTCGGTGCTATCTACAGAATGGAATAATTAGAAGTCCTGGCAGTACTTGTCTTTTAAGTACTCATGTTCTAGGAAATGGTAACTCACACATACCATGAATTTTGTTAAACTTGTATGTTATGAGTCTGTGGTATGTATGGAATTGGAAGGTTTCCACTCATTTTTGGGGGAAGGCGATAGGAGACAGCAGCCAAACATAGTAGATACATATATCCATTTTCTTTGATGAGATTGCTGGCTGTTGCCACAGAACATGGCTGACCAAGGAAAGATTGCAGAATCCCAGAGGATGTCAGTAAGTTTCCAAAAGTAAGACTGTTTCTGGAATTTATATGTTTAAAGTGCTTTTCTGGTTCTGGAAGAACTGTGGCGGGATGGAACTTTTTACTGTGAACCATAGCAGTTCCTAGCCGTCTCTTCCAAGCCTGGAATGTGCTGTATGCGACTGAAAACCTCAAAGAAAGGGAGTTTTCAGCCTTATCAACCTGAAAGTCATTTCAGAGTTTGTATTTCCCCCTTTCCTCCTCCCCAAGAAATCAAAAAGCCCTCTTGAATCTTTCCTCCTTGTTTTCAAGTGAGTAAGTGTTTGCTATGCCACTAAAAGAAGACTTCTGGGGACTGCCTTGTCTGTTTCTTAGAAAATGGGTGTTAAAAAGGAATAGAAAATTTTTCAACTGTAGTAGGAGAAAAAGAAAAGTTAAAAGGCAGTTGGCACAAGGTTCCAATGCATTTGACTTGATAAATCGACATCTCTTATTTACTGAAGAATTCATTTAGTTCAGTACTTTTTTTTTTTGCAATATATTCATGTTGCCAGCAAGCTGTACTTTTCTAAGATCTCAGAATGCATGTTTATTCTAGCTTCATGAAGGTGAAATAAATTGCACAGCTGACAATAGAATCAGGGCTCAAATGCCTACTTTCTCTATCACTACTCATATTACAGCCTTTTTTTTAAAAGTTATGTCATTTTTGATGGTTGATTATGTAGTGGAAAACCCCCTTGCAAAGAAAGGAAGACAGAGAGACGAAGAAAGGGAGACAGAGAGGTTGTAGTAAAAGACGTGAAAAATGTAGGTAATCCTGCAAGATGTAAATGACCTTTCTGTTTGAAGTGAGATGTTTTTAATCATGAATCTTCTCTGATTTGCTGGGGAAAGCAACTATAGCAGAAATGCTTTGAGGAGAGCTTGTGCTAAAGCAGCGTCTACTCTGACTCTAATCTCATGAACACATCAAGGAAGTAGAACCACTCTTTTAACCTTAGCACGTGGCTCTCTGCTTAAATTGCAGGTGCAGACCTGGCGCTACATCTGTAGTAAACATAAATTAGCAACAATGCTACAGAGGAGAGGCTGGCATAAAATTACTGCCAGAGGAGAGTGAGGCTTTTCAATCCAGCCTCAAATGTTGCAGAGAGAGTGATTCTGACTAATACTGTGAATTTTGTACTTATGGTAAAGTTAATCAGTGTCTTTTGTGCATTGTAGACAGTGTCATGAATTTCACTGTTTTATCTTAAAGCACTGTTAAGCTCAGTGTTACCTCCTTAAGTGGCCCTGAAATTATAGCTCCTATTACAAGCAGTATCATGGGTTTCCTGTGGGGAAACCACAGGTTATTTTTTCCGAATGCTACAAAACCTTATTATCAAGGTTCTGTAAAAAGAGGTAGCAAGAGAAAACTTCTTATCTTGGTAATTCTGCACTGTCAAAATTTCCATTGAAAGCTAACACTGCATGCTTGTGCAGCTTTGGGTGGGTTTTTTGTGTTGAGTAGTATGAAATCGCTGAGCAGAGTCTCTGCATGACAAGCACAGAGCAAATAGAACAGATGCCCCGTCATCCAAAACCCACAGAAGTGTGGCCTTTTGACTGAATTCAGTGGATTTTATTTTCTGCTCAGACAGCTGCTGTATTCTGAGAGAGATGTAATCTCTGGTGGTGTTTCTTTCAATAGCCACAAGAAGAATGAATTTCCTAGTAAAGTTGCTATAATCCACTTACCTGGTTTGGGGATTTTTGTATTTCTCCCTTGACATACAGCCTATGTTATCACAGCACAGTTAGTGTTGGCTCTTAACTGGGCTTTGGCCTAATCCCTTTTTTGGACACAGGAAAACTTCTGAGCTCTTCAAAAGCAGCTAGAGACCTAGGGTAGGCTGTCTGGTTGGGGGTATTTGTTAGAAGTCAGACTCCCCTGTATATGTGTCTGCTTCTACCTCTCTTTGCCAAGACAACGCCGGTAAAAGCATTTGAGTTCCCTTGTTTTCTCCTCTAACACCCTACCTGCTTTTTATCCTTGAGGGATGCTATTCCCGTACCACAACACAGTTGCTGGAGGGCAGTAGGAAAACCATGGCACTGGGAGTCAAGAGATGTGTTCATGGACACAAGTCAGCAAAGTCAGAGACAGTAAGGGGGAAATAAATTAAAAAAAAAAAAAAAAAGCATGAGTCTGCCTCAACTTAATCTCTGTGGTTGCACATATTTACCAATAAGCCAAGACATCTCTGCAGTGCAGCTGAGCACTAGAGAGACCTCTTAGATCTGACCTGTGTGCATGTAGGTTAAGATGAAGACCTGAAGTAGCGTCTATGAAGATAGCTCTTGAAAAGTGGTCAGTGATGCATTGGAGTAGTGAATTTGATCTGAATCACTCAACTACAAAATCTTTCAGCTTAAGAATGTTGTGGTTCCATCTCTCTATTTAAAGAAATATCTGGTAAGCAGATAAAAGCACTTGTCTCGCCACATACACGGCTGTTAAAAACATTGTTTTCTTACTACTTCCTGCTCAACAGTGGATTTGGGTACAATACAGTGTGTGCTAGTTTCCTTGTAGTAAAAACTGTCAGTGACTTGTTAGCATTTGCAAAAAGTAAGAGCACAGGTGTGCAGAAAATGGCTGTCTCATCCCACAAAGCACTGTAAGGCTGTAGAGTGATTGTTCTACATTTGACAAACAAATTTTGACATTTGCATTTCTCAGAGGCCAGAGAAAGTATTATATACGTTTAAGGTCTTTGGAGTCTTGGGTTAAAGTTCCTGCATGAACTAGACAGGACATGGACTTGAACATCTGTCTCCATGTGACAGCTGAAAACTGTAGTTATGGGCCCTGTCAGATGGTGTGGGCAGCCTTACTCTGTCATGAACAAATGTTGTGTCCTCCATGGAAGCAAGTTGTCCCAACAAAAGTGTCATGACACATTCCACTAAGCTCCCTGTCTAACAAGGTAATATCCTCTCAGAAGTATGGCATTGCTGGAAAACTGATCAGCTTTAAGCAAGCTGTGTGCATGTCACTTCAAATTTATAACCTAGCAAGAATAATCATACGTTTTTGGTTTTGTTTCTAATCTAGGGTACTACAGTCTTTCTATTCATGTCTTGTGCTTAATAACTCTTATTTTGAGTTTATTTGACTAGTTAAGTGCTTTTCTCTTGTTTGAAAATATGCTACTTATTTTTCCATCTTTTTATGTGTGTGCAGTTCCTATTTCCGTAGTTGATGCTTAGGAAAGACTTACTCTATGGGATGATTATTGATGTCAACAAATTATTGCTGTGTGGCTTAGTACTTTAGCTGTAGTACTGTCCAGGGATGTAGAAAATATTTGTATGAGTGGCTCTTCTCCTTCTGTAATCTAAAGAACAAAATTGCATAGTATTTAAAGGTGACAGGCAATTGTATGATTTGATTGCTATTTAGAAACTTCTGCTCAGATGCTGATTTAGCTGATAAATAAAAACCCCACATCCTTCTACTTCACCATTGATGGTACGTATTTATGTTCAGCTCCCTATCAGATATGACCAGGTGGAGCAAAGACATTGTGACTGGGCTGTGAGTAAATTACGCCAGAACAGCCAGCAGTGCTATCTCTCTGTGTGAGCACTGCAGAAATAGATAGCATTTCTGTCTTTAAAATTCCTTGAGGTTTTAGCAGAAAGTGTTCTAAAACTAAGTAGCTCATAGAATAACTCTTTAGGCCATGCTCTGCAGCTGCTGGAAAGAAAGGCTTTCATAAATGGAGTTCAGAATCTTGACAGCATTCCCTACGAGCCAAGGAGGCAGGTAGAGCAACCCATCTTCCAACCTTACCTGAACCTCCCTGATGCAGAGGTGGCATATTATTAAGTAGTACAGGGGGTGGAGAGGTATAATGAGGTGGACTATATGCTGTACCTATGCCTCAGTGGAAAAAAAAATACATAGTAGCACCCCTGAAGCTTAAAAATGAAGTGAGGCAAGCAAGGGAGTGGTATTACTATTTGATCTTTGTGCACTGAACCTTATTTCCTTCTCAGTACAAGACTAAGCGCATGCTTAAATCTGTTCGTCTTTGCTGTGAGCCATAGCATCCTGGATAAAGCATCAGTTTTAGACCTCACTCTACCCTTTACTTGAACTGAAGCAGTATTTTAGGAATATGGCACTGTGCTAAAATGGAGAGGAGGGCACAAACTGTTTCCTATAATCCTTGGAAACACTTATCTATTTTAGCTGAACAGTCACAACCTGGGTAATGCAGCTTCTTGGGGAGGAAAAAAAAAATGTGGTAAAGGCTGACCATTCTGGTTTGTGGCTTTCTTCTGCTGAATGTTTTTATTTTGTGTTTTGAAATGAGCACATCATGGCTTTACATCGTGGGACAGTTACAGAGGGTCATTTTTTTAAGGCAGAGATATCGGCTTCTGACTTCCCTTGCAAGCAATTTTCCTGGAGTTGTGCTACAACTCATTAAGAGTAACAAGACTGAGGAGTGTAAAGAAAAGTTGGAATTTTCTCCATATGTATAGAAGACTGCTTTTCTTTTAAAATTCTTAACTTTCAGAATACATCAAAAGTTTGCACTGATAACGCTTTTGAACAAATATGCAGCATTTGATTGACATGCAAACACCAGAGTTTGTTTCTGTATTGCTAGAGGCCAAGGAAGTTCTTTTAAAGAAGCTGTTGATACTTTTTTTTTAATTGAGAGAAGAGAAGCTCTGAGGCCATTTGTAGCTCACAGAAGGTTTCTATTTCACTGGTTAAGCATATATAATTGCATGCATGATTCATACGCTAATGCTGTGACTTGATGCTAACTTTTTTTCACTGCTATTGTATAATGGAATTCTGTGTTTTAATGTGCTCATGCTTTCAGCTTAGGCAATGCTGAAATCCAGAGAGAAGCTATACAGAAATGAATCTGTACTAAACTGCTTTTTAAGGCTCGACGTAAGAAGACTTCTTACAGGACTGTAGTGTATATCCTTGAAACGTATCAAAATACTTCATAAACTGAAATCAATAAATGCTGTGCATCATTAATAACATGCTCGTACACCCAACACAGAACTGCAGTCAGTTCTGATATAGAATACATCTCTTATTCAGCAGCAGGCCTGTGAGATTGTTTAAGGCCATGATGGAAGGACGCCATCAAATGAGGAATGAAGACTAGCTTCTCCTGAGTAGAGTGCAATAATACACAATTTCCTCCATATGCTGGAGTAATTTTTCTCTTTTTGCAAACCTATACTACCTTTGAAGTTCTCTATGTGTCCAGAGTCTTGGCTCTGTATTTCCCCTGAACTTTACTATATTTGCAAGTTCAGACCTCAAATGACTTGCTGAGAGCACTAATTCACGTCTAATTTAAGCACAGGAGAAATCTGGTGATTTAATGCATTTAAAGCTAAATGTGTCCAGATTTTCAGGAAGAAGCATTGTACTAGTATTTCTAAAATTCCTGGAATAAGGGAGTTTCTACCCTACCTAGCAGGTTTGTGTTTTATAACATGACTAATGTATCAACTCAGTAACACTACCCCATGTCTGTGGAGAGATTGACAAAGTATGAAATACTACCTGTGCTACTCCCTTTGATGCCAGTGTTTTTTTAGTAGTATTGATGAGTTAGATGGTTCAATTTTAAGTTTGGAGCAGCAAAGGAGGGGAGCAGAAAACTATTAAAATGAACTTAACTAATGTGTGCCATGCCGTACTTACAGTACCATCCTTTTATGTCCCTGCTTTCCTGATGTGACGCCTGCTGCTTTCACCATCCTGGTTCTGAGGTGAGTGGGGGACTCCTGCCCTGGGCTGCACACTCAGGAGTTTGCTACTGGCAGGCTACATCTTGAGCACTGCCCTCCCTGTCCTGTCCTGCCTCCCTCACCGCAGCACAGGGCTGGAGCCTCTCTCCTGCATTGCTTCACGAGGTTGAGCTCTAAGGGCTGTGTGGTGTGTAATGTGAGACAGGTGGGCAAGGTTGTTATTCCCTATGAGAGAGACCTGACAGCACCAACAAGAGAAAAACAGAGGCTTGTCCAAGCACACGAGCCTTTAGTAGCATGTCACCAGTGTCTCCTTTTAGGAGGTAGAGGGGAGGGCATGCAAATCCTTAAAACTTAGAAAATGCTGGCCAAGTACTGAGATGTCACCTATGCAATTAACCCTTCTTAGAGCACACTGGCTTCTGCAGTGGTCAGAGAGGTCCTGTGATCCTATATTACTGAACTGCAGGGTTATTTTTACAGATCATATTGCCATTCCCCTTGCCAGCACACCAAGGCTGCTGATTAATTGGTAGCTGCCTTGCTGCAGCTCAGAGATGAAGATGTTTGTTATCCTGGAGGGGGATCAATAACTGCTGCTTTCCTTCCAATGTCTGACTTCTGGCAAACATAAGGACTTTTCTGCTATCTTAACCCAAACTACAATTTAATTAGAGGATTTTAAAGCAGTCGATGCATCCATCTGTTGTGTGTGAAGACTTCCTTGTAATGATAAGCTCAGTAGCCAGAACTTCAGATCCTTTCAGCAGACACCTGTGCTAATTTGGAGAGCTCTTCAAGTGCTGCTTTCTTTTGGGGCCAACTCTGTTTTGTTGTTCTCATCTTTCTGCTTCAAGCACAGAACTAGCACTGTGCAGTCAGCAGGAGCTAGAGTCTTTTCACAGTGCCAAGTGAATTTTTCTCATCCTCTTTTGTCTCCCTTTCCTCCTCCTATGTTCAAAGGGTGGCTTATATTGAGAGAGCAGAGCATGGAGTGAAAACAAGCCCATACATATGTATAAAAAATGTCAGGTCAAGATATATAATTCAGTTTACGACAGCGGAGTGACATTTCTGAGACAGCCCAAACGTAATATCCTTTTCTGTACCATAAACACCTATCAGAAACATGATTTCTCTCGGGAGAAAAGTGCTGGGGTTTATGTTGCTTCATTAGAATGACAAACAAAGAAACAGAAAGGACTGGGTGCCAAAGCCATATCTTCATGCCATATTTGGTGCTATTGCAAGGTGAATATTCTCACTCAGAAAGCAATCATGAAAATACAGATAGAGACAGTGAGTTCCTAAGTCTCTATGCATGCTTTTCAGCAACACATTTTGAGGACGAATTCCTTTGTTCTCAAGAAATTCCTCAGGTTATTGATGCTTAAGTTTAACGATGAGCCTGCTACATCTAAGGTTGAAAGGGAGCATGGGCTTTGCTGGAAAGGGCAACTAGGGAATACTGCAGGGAAAAGAGACGGAAGATTTAAGATGAAGAAGAGGTAAGAAGGAAAAAAAGAGATATGGGAGAAAGACGTAGGGCAGAACTGAAATTGTTTTGGAAAAGGACAGATAACAAAGGTTCCTATGATGTGTGGCATGCTTCTTTAAAATAGCCAGAGGGATTCAGCCTTGGATGGTGGAGCTAATGCATCCTCCTTTAAATCTCGGGGCGGGGAGGGGGGTGTCTGCTGGGGGACCAGGGAGTTGGAAGCAGATAATGGACAGATAAGCCTTGTCCATTTATCTAGAAAAAATCTGAAAGTGTTGAAGCTTAAGAAAGAGCCTCATATCCAGCTACTTACTTCTCTCCCTCACCTGCTCTGGGGAAATACTCCACCTCCTGATGAGGGCACAGAGCAGGCTCTGTACACAAGAGCAAAAGACTAATAACAAAGAAATGGAGGAGCTTTTCTAAGTTTAAAAAGGTATCAGCTGTGGAGGAACCAATTCTTGAAGGTTATCTTCCCTACCAGAGATGAAGGAACTTGATCTTGGGCTTCTGGAGAATAACGCCCCAACCAAGTTTGATATGGAATTAAGAAGGCAGTAAATGTAAAAGATATCTTCATGTTATTTTTATTTTCTGGTGGCAAAGCTAGCTTGAAAAGCACTCCAGTTTTTTGCTGCTTTAGTGCTGTCAGTGGCAGCGTTCGTGGTTTGTGGGCTTGCCGTTATCGTCGTGGGCTGTATGTATTTTGTGGTATTGGTTAATTCCTTTTTTTATAAATCCAGGTCACTTCATACAACCCATTAACTTCAGAGCAACTTCTAGTGCCAGACTCAGTAAGAAGACATGAAAAAATGAATGCCAGTTGTAGAAATCTATAGACTTAAAAAGCAACTAGGAAAGGACAAAGAGTCCTGCACAGTACTGCATCATTTATAGCACTTCTATGTGAGTGTGCCAACTTGCTTGATTTATGTGTGTGTGTATATTTGAACTTATTTTCCTCCTATTATCCCAGAACTTGCTTCAGTTTTGTCATGCCTCTGAGCCTATTTAAAGGCTGTGTGATATTCTATCACCTTCCTGACTTACACTGGAACAAATATCCAAATGTTCTATTTCCAGAGGACAAGGGCACGTGTGGCTGGCTGTGGAGATGAGGACAGCTGGTTCTGCTACTGGCTGGACCATGAATTCCTCTGTTCTGGGATCAGAAAAGAGGCTGGTATTGTGTGGGTTTCTCAGGTTGTGTCTTCACTCTTCACTTGGAAATGTTATCTCAGTGTGATGGTTTGGGGTTCAGGTAGCCTAACAGGAGAAAGTGTTGTTACAGGAGCATGCAGGGTGGTTTTGCTGTGTCTGCGATGTGTCAAACTTTTACACTGACTCTAAACATGTCTGCACCAACACATACTGTGTTTGGGCTTTGTCAGGTCTGGCGTCACTCTGCTGCTCAGCACATTCCTATCAAGGCTGCCACGGACAGAAGTATGGTGAGATGTCTTCTGTGGCACTTCCAAAGGAAGGATCACATTAGTATTTATGGAGTGGTAGCCTTCCAGAGAGGCACAGAAATCCTGCACTCCTTTGGTTATTTACTGTGAGAGATAAATCTAAAGTTCATGGTTGAACCCATTGAGAGCTAATATGATTATTGTCTAGTTATTTCAGGGGTAAGAAGGTCTGGCAATTTAAGGAGATGAAGAGGGGCCTATGGAAAAAAGCACTTAGAGATTTCTCCCCAAGGCATGCAAGCACTGTTTCTCAGAAGTAGCCTGTGATACCTAATATAAAGAGCACCATCTACTGATGCAGAAGAAAATGAATCATTTGTTACAAAGCCTTTTTTTTTTTTTCCTTCCCCTTAGTCAAGCTGTTGGTGGTTTTCTGAATGCAGGCTTTAATCTGGATTTTGTTTGTCAGTTGCAATATGTTTTAACTATTGACCGCCCTTGCTAGTGGTGCCGATAGATAATACGGTGTGTTTTATCAGAATGTGGTCTGTTCTGTCCCTCAGCAATCCCAGCAAAGGGGCACTCTTGATGTGTATGTACATGCCCACTGAATATATCAGCTGCCTGCCTAATCCTTATTGTCATGGCAGTTCTTTTCAGTATCAGCTTAGAAAAGCCTGTCAATCTTCCATGGGACTGTCACAGGCCCTTTCCAATGCCAGCTGCACTCAGCCTCCTAGCTGAAAGCTGACTGGTTTGTGACAACCTTACCCAACAGCTTTATGTGCTCCATGCTGGAAACACTCCATGAATCTCAGGGACTTAATACTGACATGGTTTGTTGTCTGTGGGAGTGGATCATGAGGGTCTTCTTGCTGCCAGCTCCCAGACAGACCACACTGTGTTTGCCTTAGAAATTTAGCATTGTCTTGAAAGGAGGAAAGTGTTTTTTAGAGTACTTATCACCGCCCTGGCTGTAGGTCAGCCTTACCTGACACCCTCTGTTTTGGAGGGGTATCTGTATTTTCATTGTTGGGTCTCCATCTCTGACTGATTCTCCATCATTAGTGCCTCTTGTTCAGTGCCAGAAATGAAATTGTTCATGCCAGTGCATGAAATTGAATCATTCAGAATCCATAATTAGTGAATTAAAAGCATTTACCTGAGTTCTCTTTTTGGAGGGGATAAGGGTGAGTACATCACCCTTGATCTTAAAAAAAAAAAAAACAAAACAACAACAACAACAAACAAACAAAACAAAACAAAAAAAACAAAACAAAAAAAAACCATATTTAAAGATGTTAGATGCTCCCTTAATCTTTCTGATTTAGAAGCTTACCTTAAGTGAGTTCTGAGAAGAACAACGAGACCTTTACAGATATCTGGGTCTCTTACATTGTAATCTCTCTATCCTGTTACTGTCTGATGATATATGAACAAGGAGCATTGCTTTGCTTCCTATTTTACAGCAATACGAGGCTGCATCTTTTGTTGTACACCAGCACCACTTAGTGCTGAGATGTGTCAGAGGTCACTAATGGAAAAACAAGTTTATACATCATAGTATTCAATTTCTAAGTGAAGCCCAAGATTTGTATTTGTCTTATACATTAGTTTGTGGGATCTCCTAACGCTTTTTTCTTCTGTCATTGCTCTCCTCTTTTTTTCCCCTTAACTTATACAGCTTGCAGCAGCAATTCCTACTGTAGCTGTACATCTGTCAAATGCACAGTTTATGCACTGGAATCTAGGGTAAGACTCATTTCTTGGCCACCTCTTGCCAGCCATCAGCCAGTAATTTCCAAAGCTATGGATTCAGCAAATGTCACAGTTACAAATTTAAGGATTCTGGGTGTTCTCCATCTCTACGTTTCTGTGAACTCTAATTGATACACACAGACTGAATAAAGTCAGAAGATAAGCAAGAAAGAGAAAACCTTCTGGTTGGGGTGAAAAAGAAAAAAAAAAAAAGACACAACAAAAGTTAGCTTCTAGATAGTGAAGTGCTACATGCTTGTGGTTTTTTCCCTTCCATCAATCAACTGATACAGTCGCAGGGATTTTCTTCTTACAGATGCAGTGCAGATGATTAGCGAGAGAGAGGGGGAGGGAGATAAACTGTTTTGTTTTTATTTGTTTTCCTGCTTCTATCTATTTCTGATTTTCTTAACTGGGGAAAAAAATCAGATCTAGAAACATAATAATATCGAGCTTGTCCTTTCCTAGGAGTAAAGGGGGAAAAGGCAGAAATAAAGCTACTCTGAACCATTCAGTTATTCTGAATATGTTCTTCCTGATGTCAGGGGAATGTAAGAAATGAATGAAACTGCTGCTGCCTTTCCTTGTTGGGTCTCATAAACAAACATGAGCAAAAGGAAGCTTGCAAGACTTTTGTGCATCACAACCTTTTACCAGGTGACATCTCTGTTAAATTACATATTTAAATATGGCACTTTAAATACAAGCTCAAGATGTTTCCTTCATTGTCACAGATAGCATTTGGTGGTTGCTTCTTGTCCAAACGCAGATCAGCTAATGCTTCTTTGCAAACAGTTGTCCCCAAGGCAAGACTGGAAGAGTGCTTACAGACCACCTTAACAGAGCTCTGCTACGTAATGCTAGGGAATGGAAAGGTTCTAGATGTTTGGACAATGTCCAGATACTTTGATTGCAAATGAGTGTGAATGATCTTTGTTGTCATCTCCAAAACCCTGTTGCCCTGATACCCTTGCACAGTAGGAAGCTCCTCTCACTTGCATGCAGAGCAGTCACACGTCAGTGAGGGACTAGGGCCTACATACCTTGAGCTAGTAATAGAAATCTATTAAGCTGATGAAAACACTGCCTCTTTTTACTCCAGGGTGAATGGAAGGATGTCCGAAAGATAGTTAAAAGCTTATTATAGAACAGCCCTTATGCTTAGATAATTCTCTCTTTAGACCTGTTTTTGGCTATCATCACATCCTTTGTTTTTCATCCAAGACTGGGGAAGTGCGGAGATGTAATTGTGTAAAATTTCCAAGTTTGTCAGTTATCTGACAGTGGCGAAGCCTGCCAGACAAAGACCTCAGTTCTTTTCTCTATGCTCCATCTAGGCTATTTTCTTATTTCATTGTAAGACTTCATTGCAATTTCCTCTCCACTTAGCAAGTGCATTGAAAGAAGACTTTGTTGCTTCTTTCTTCCATACTAAACAATTTGATCATAGTAACTGTTTTGTCCAGTAAAGAAAATCAAGTGGAGAATTAGTGAGAAATTCCATTGCTAGAAAAGCTCAACATTTCACAACAAAATATTTAGGATTAGAAATTTGTCTCTATGTTGGGTAGAAAAGTTTGTGATTAATATTGTTTTTTTTGCAATGAACAACGTGGCTATTTTGTCTTTGCACGTTAACTAGCAGAAAGTCATTATATGGTTTAATTTAAACACTGTTTCATTATCCTAAAAAATGTGGGTAGGTTTAAAAAAAAAAAAAAAGATATGTTTGGGGTTTTCTGCTTTGTGTTTGAAGTTTGTGTCTCTTTAGGTGTGAAGCTCAGGCAGGTCTCACAGCAGAGATTATGCTTTAGACACAGCAATGCAAAATATTCTGCTTCATGCTTCATGACACTTTTTTTGATAGAATTCTGGGGTTTGGTCTTGACCTGCAAGGGAAGACATAACACAAACAAAGTAAAACTAATCAGAAATACAAAAGTGTAGCTGTGTATTTTTCTTCTGTTCTACACTAATGAGTCTACAAGTCTTAAAATGGTGTCTTGAAACATGAATTTTCTGTAGGAAATGCTTCTATTGTAAGTCTGGTCCAGTCAAGTTATGGGCACAAGAAAGATAGTGAGACTTCATGTGTTGTCTAGGTTTGAATGTTACTCACTTATTTAGTAGCAACTTTTATGGATATTTTTATTTATATCTACAGCCAAAGGAGAAAAAAAAAAAAAAAAAAAGAAAACCAGAAAAAAAACAAACTTTTTTTAAAC
>VXAA01002829.1:771857-798665 GCA_013399115.1 Anseranas semipalmata
TGGTTGCTGCCACACGTGACATTTGTGGAAGCTATTTGCATCCCTGCTCCATCTACACAGACACAGGCATAAAGGAGGTAGAAATGACAGGCAGGGGCCCTGGCACAAGAAGCAGAGATTAAATCTCTGCATCTGAAGTCAACTGCTGATCATGATCAGACTCGGGACAAATAATGTTCAGCATCAAGCTCTGGTACAGGGTTGCCCAACTGACCTTGGCACGTCTTTCCCTCAATTTGACATTTACACAATGACTATATGAAAGGTAATAATGCACCTTTTTCTGTCTGAGTAACCTGCCTAGAAAGCTCACAATTAGAGTTGGTAACAACATTTACTGTAAGAGTTTTCCACCAAAAGGTCACTTCAAATAAAAGCTAAACTTTTCATTAAAAATGGATTTGATGTTTTGTTTTAGGAAAAGCTTAATCAAATATTTATTGAAAAATCCCTTGCTGCAGCATCATTTTGTGATGTTTCTTCCCTTAATAGTTGTGGATAAATTATACTTTGGAGAATCTCATTTTAAACGGTTGACTTTTTGTTCCCTTTGGGGTCAATGCTTTTTGAAACCTTGAACAACTTCAAAGGGCGATGTGTATTGTAAGTACAACTAGTCAGACTAATATGCCTTTACAGTGCTTAGCACAACAGAAACCCTCATTTCAGTGGCACCCTCTGGCTGCTACTGTAACAGTTGCATAACCCGTTTTTAGCAAAAGGACAGGCGGAAAGGAAACAGATGCTTTTCTGACTTTATTATCAAAACAAGTATTTATTACTTGGAGTGGGACTACAGGGGAAAATGAGAAAGCTAAGTGGAACAAGGTCTGAACAGACAGGAGGCTATGAAATGAAGATAATACATAAATGTAAGGGAAGTGGGAAAGTATGTGGGAAGCAGCAGTAATTAGGGCAACGAAAGATATGTAGCCAAACAGTGAATAGCACCAAAGTTACCTGGATGAAAGGGGACACTTTTATGAAAAGAAGAGGACCCAAAGGTAAAGAGAAACGAGGATTTGTGTTGCTGTTGACATGAGATGTGAAGAGATACAGGAAAAGATAAGTGTGGTGAATTGAATAGGAAATGAAGGTGGGTGGAGGAAGTAAAAGTAAATCTTCTGGTGGTGCTTTTAGCAGGCTTAGGTGAGCTCTCGAAGGGCTGGACCATCACCTTTCCTTACCTTTAGCAAGTAGCTAGTGTGTGCTGTAGAAATAGCTGGTCAGACCCTGTTGAGACGTTAAGGGACTTGCTAAGACTCCAGTGAACTGGTGTCAGCTGCCTCCTCCCTGGTAAAAATGCTGCCTGTCTCTGCCTGTTCATATTTCCCAACAAGCCTGGGAGCGTTCTGGTGGAAGACACCTTCACTGGGGCACTGTGTAATGGCACTGGTGGTCAACTTCCCGAGGTCGGCTGTGGGGCTGCCAGTGGACAAGAGCAGTGTCTCAGAAGTCAGGAAGGGACCTGCTTGTGCAATGTGTTGAACACAGCTAGGCAATTTAGAGGATTTAGATAATGGTTAAGAAGATAAATGCCAAAGGGATGAGGAAAGGTCATCGGACTTTCAAGATATCCAACCCTTGTTCTCAGCACTGCTGCACAGTGAATAATCTAGTTTCTTGATCCCGGTTGCATGACCAGCTGATAAGCCCATTTAAACCGTCGTAATTCTAGCCAGTACGATTCACCATACCGTCTTCAAATCTTAATTTGATTCTGTACATCTCTCCCCTGTTTCAGCCTTATTAGACATAAGTGAGGCTAAAGCCTCCATTTAAGTTTCCTGCACAAATTACAGGGTAGCTAACCGTGCTGTGCAGACTGCTTGTAAAACTACCTGAGCTGTCCTTTTGATAATGAAAGAAGTGTGTGTCCTGGAAAATTAGTTTCCTTCTGAGAGTCTTGGCGGCATGGTTCCTATGTGGACAGGCCCCACATTAAGACCTCTTAGCCACTATCTTGCACCTTAGTCTTTCTCCTTGTAATTCCTAAGAGTAATTTAGGCCAGGGAAGAGACTGAGCAGTCAGCCCTTTTCTGAGGGTCGGAAAGAAAACAATTGTGAGTGCTCCAAGTAAAGCAAGCTCAGACTCATTACTTGGGAGCTGCATAAATTTAGGGAGTTGCCTGGCGGGTACATAATGGTTGGAGGAGATACCAGCAACATCCATGCAGAGAAGGGTTGCCATGGTAATTCTAGGCTAAAAAAGGGACCCAATCCAAAAGTCCTTCTGTAAGGGAGGTTGTGAGAACAATATGTGAATCCCACTCCCTCTATCACCCACGCTTTCATTTTGAATGACACTTTGTCATGAAGAAGTAAACTGGCTTGTGGTAAACAGACCACACTTCGGGAAGATTGGTGACAGGACACCAACAGACCTTCACCTGCATGGTTTGAGCGGGGCAAATGAATGTCCCTTTCAGTGGGCTGTTTTGCACCTGGAAATGGTGGGGTGTGATCCACTGAAACACCATACATTAGAGCAGGTATTATATTACAGTTGAACTCAGTTATTGAGATTTCTCTTCATTTGGTCGGTGTTTACAACTCAGGGCCTAACTATTCTTAAAATAGTTCTGTATGCTATTGTAGCTACACTTCCAGCTCTGCTCTTCATGGCCCAGCACTTGCTTCATTACTGTAAGAGGGAGCATGAAGAGCAAACTCTTGCCTTTACCGTCAAGTGATCTTGATGGGAAGTGGAGTTGCATTTGGATAACGCTGCAGGAGAGCTTGGTCTTACTTCTGGAGTTTGTCTGAAGCCTAAACATGCATGGAAAAGGACGAAGAGCAGGGGGAAGAAGGACACATATACATCACACAAATACTAAAATCTGGTGTTAAAATGACACCGCTGGATGAATTCTGTGTCTTGTGCAAATCCATTACCCAAGTGGTGAAAAAGTTTGGAACTTCTCTGGCTGAAGGAAATGGCTGGTTAACCTAATCTACTTCCTTTTTGCTTTGTAAAAAATATCTGCCTTCTAACTGGTAATTTCAGTAGGTGACACAATGCATTTCTTCCCATCTCCTCTTTTAGTCCTCCCCATGCAAAGCTATCCACAGAAGCGAAAACTTGGGTGACTTCTCAGTATGTGTGTGTTCCTATTTATATTGAATATCTCGCTTTGTAAGCCAGTTCAAAACAACTTTTTTTTTTTTTTAGCAACTTTAGATTGTTTTACCTGTTAACTTTAGATCCTTACACATGCAAGTGGGACACAACTTCTGTTTCATTGTAGGAATAGAAATTAAACAGATCCATAAGAATTGTCAATTTCTTGGTCAATTAGCTGTTATCATGCTAGTTGGTGTGCAATGTGTCTAGGCTGTGAAGACTCCAGTCAAGTGTCTCAGAAATGACGATTGCTCTGCGAGATCCAAATGCAAACTTGTGTGGAAGATGATAGTACGGAGCAGAGCCCATGGTATGGAATACGCAGAGTAGCTCCCCTGAGTCCAGGTAGGTAGGTAGGTATGCCAGTTCCTGACTACTTTTATGAATGCTGGATAAAGTAAAACTAATAGCAATTACAGGAGCCGGTAGTTATTTCTGGTGCAAGTAAATAACACATTCTATTAACAGGAGAGGAAAGAAAAAGCAATGATTTGTGGTGTTCAGTGACTGTTACATATTAATGGGTTGTCCTGAGAGGAGTTGAGTTTGGTCCATAACTGCTGAGTGTAATAATTTCATAGAGGTGCTACATATTGTTTGAAGTCAAATGGAAAAAAAGGGAGCATCTAATCAAAAGTGTTAAGGAATGGAGCCATACTGAAAGCAAACATCCAGCTAGTACTTGACCTGGATGGTAGGTCAAAAAATATATATGCTGCTCTGAAGATCAGCCCCTGGGTGGTCAGTGCAACATGCAGGCAACATTTGCACCTGTATTGTTTGAGGAACTTGGCTTGGGATTTCATTATTTCGATTGGGGGAAAAAAAAAAAAAAAGATGGCTTGTTAAGACCATTTAGCATTAGAACAACTAAAAGGAAAGGCAACTTTTTTGTTGAGGCCAAAGAACAAAAAAAACAGCCCAAAATATACGTAACATTTTTAAGGAGATCAACATTTGCAATTAAATAACTGTTAGCTTTATATCTGTAAGACCTGGACACCACCTTAATTCCATGAAACTGAAGTGTGTTGTTGACTCTGAGCCTGGCTTGCAAGTTGCTATACAAAATTAAATCCTAAGACTCTTGAGAAAAAATAAGTGAGGTTTATGCTACTTGTATGCGATGCTAAATCATTAGGTTTTTCAATGTAAAATGTAGTACATCTGTAACTTTCCAGGCAAGGAACAGGAAGAGCTGGAGAACAACATGACTTTTATAGCTCAAGGTCATTCATCTTTCCTTCTTGGTACTCAGCCCTGCAAAATTCATGTCCGCATATATTAAGGAATGTCTCAATGGTTGTGAATGTGATCTAGCAGATGGAGAATTTATTTAAAGCTGGAAAGAACTTAGAGGAAACATTAAGTTATTTAGGGTGTTATTTTGTACTTGCAGTGGCAAAGATGCACCTTAAAAGAACTGGAATTAGATTTTATTGTAACTAAGTTACTACATGCAAAGTTCAGGCAAGGCTGTTGAAGTTCTGGGATGCCAGAAATAGGAGTGTTGTTTTAAAAACTAGATTCTGTACCTAAGTGACCATCAATACTACACTGCTTGCCAAACATTACTGCAAGGGCATGGAAATAGGAATAAAGGGCAAGAATCTTAAATACTCTAAATATTACACAGTCTATCTATGTGACTATTTTGCACTTAGTGTTCTGGATTGGTATGCATTTGCTTATATGCATATATCTGTGTGTATACATACATATACATATGTATACACATACATTTCTTTGCACTCCAATTCTCATTGTCAGGCTCCCAAAGTAGCTCAGTCGTTTACATGCACACCACTGTTATATTTAAGTAAAATCTTGTATTTGTTATAATTTATTGCTTTTCCTGCCCAGTAGTCTCATTTCTCTGAAGGTAGATAACATCTTGGAGGAGGGACTATGTTTATCTGTGGTTGCAAAGTGCCAGACACATGGTAGGTGGATCTCAAAATAAACTGAAAATAGATAGGTCTTTTGTGTGTTCTGTCCCTCTAGTATGTAAAGATTTGGGGCTTGTGGAGATCGTAGACAATATCTATTAAGCTCTTTTCAAGTGATCTTCTTTTGGGAAAACATTAAACTGAAGCATCTTTAGTTATCTTTGTCTTCTTTAGCAGCACAGCTACCTAGCCTGTAAATGGTACCTTTTTCCTCCCCTGCTTTTAAGCCTTTCTTAAAGTTTTTTTTCCTCCATTAAACCTTTCTTAAGCTTTGAAAATTCTAATGTCCAAACCTCTTCATTTAAGGTGATATGGCTCTCTTTTCCTGTCCCTTTCCAGCACTTAAAATACAAATGCTGTGGAATAGTGTTGCATTAGAAAGTACTGATTAGCTCAACATGAAACACTCAGATGAAGAATGTAAGTAGGTTATCTCTATCAGCTTTCTAGATTTCTCCTAATAACCTTCTTATTGGTTTAGAAATACATCTTCTAGACTCTCATGGCTATTGAACGAGTTCTACAACAGCCAATATTAAAATGCTAACTGTGTTTAAATCTCTAAATGACCACTTGAAGTTATTTAAATGTTATAGCCACTTTTCTTAGATAATGTTTTCTGATAATGAGAAAACTCTAAGCATTTTGAAAGCTCATCTTTCTTCCGTGTGCATATAAAAGAAGATCAAAACATAGTATTTAATGGGAACAGGGTAAAAGCTTAAATTATGGAAAGTTCCTGCCCCCGTTAATAGACCAGAGAATGCATCAGACTTGGAGGGGAGCATGCTGGGTTTTGTAGGTGCTGTCAGTGAGACCCTCCTTGCTTCAATGATGGGAAGGAAAGGCTGATTTGGAACCATTCTGAGTAGTTTCACATAGTAGTTTCACAAGGGAATCTGTTCCATGATTTTCACCATTAGCAGTCAATAGGAAACGTTCCCATTCATATATTTTAGGATTTGGGATGGACTCAGCTTTCCAACCATTTTCCTCGAAATGTCTTAAAATAGCATTTCGTATTTTGGTGGCACACTGGAATAACAAGGTTAACAAGAGAAAGCAGAGTCATATAGAAACTTGAGTCAATGTACTGCCCAACAGTTTACGGTCAAGTGTTTATAACGATAAAAGGTCTGAACTTTGTTTGTCCCCTGTTTGCAGGATCAGAATGTCATTGCAAGACATTATTTTCACACGGAACTTTTAAGACGCAACTTTAATTATGTAGTGTACTTCTTTATCATTTAGGTAACAAGGACAGAAAGAGAGAAAGCAGCATGATGTCTGGTATGAACATTACTGGGGTGACTCTTTGTTCAGATTATTAGGACTTCAGCAAAGCAATAGGACAAGAACAGTAACACATTCAGAAGAAAAGAAGGGACCTGCAGTGAGAACTGGACGAAAACAAAGTTTGAGTTAATTCATCAAATCCTGCATTGCTTGCAACTGGTCACCTTCATGCATTCAAACAAATTTTCCTTATTTTGTCACCTGCTGGGGAGAGGCATATAAGAGACATTTAAATACACATTTTAGATCCAAAAAAGCGGCTACTTAGTAATATTTGACTTCTTTTCTTTAGCTTAAGAAAGTGTTGTTCAGGTGCACTAGAAGGGTTTAAAAATACTTTGTGAGGACTCTCCATCATTTCATCCTTTTTCTCAGAATGTTTTGGGACAAGTAAGGAACTTGCATTATATCATGACCCAGAACAGCTGTTGCAGGTGCTGTGCCTCAGAATTTGTGGGATCTTATGTTGGCTACAACATGAGAAAGGAATTGCTCAGGAAATTAAGCTATGTGTGTCCATATGCAAAAAGCAATTGCTCAAATTTAATTGGGCAGGATTACAAATCAAAAATGCCTTCATTAGCATAATGCTTTTTTGATGATACTGTTAGGGATTAGGAGTTTCTCCAGAGAGCATACAGACCACAAATTGTCAAAGGAAAGCAACAGCAATTCTCACTTCAAGAAAAAGTTCTGATTTACATAACTAGCCTTGACTCGTGATGCAGGTTTTATAAATGACTTTGTCAACCTAAGAGATGCTTGCATTTCAAATTATGAAGCCCCTGTGAGTACAGACCCATTACACTGAATGGAGAGGCCATAAAAACATCAGTACCTCTGACATAAAACTGATGTATTATGTAATAATGTTTCAAGTAGAACTTGGAGCTTCATTTATCAGCAACGTCTGTAGTTGAGTTTTTTACAGGTTATGAATGAAACCCTGAATGCTTCAGTCACATCGCAGATGCTAATAAAATGGCATAATGGAGAGGCTGAGGGAGATGGATGCAGGACATAGTGACTTTCAAGCCAACTGCTCCCAAAGGTTGGGGAGAAGGATGGATGGGAATATCTACTTAAGAATGATGCTAAGCGTCTTCCTACAGATAGCAAATTGAGCTATTTGCTGTGGGAGCTGCCAAAGTAAGTAGGCAAAAGGCAGGTTTCTCACTTAACTCTCATCTTGCATAATTCAGCTTATTCTAGCGGCTTGGGCATTTCACTAGCTGCTGTTCCTGACCATTACATTTCCCTGCAAGTAGATCAAAATTATAGCTGGGAAAGCAGGAGGTTAAAATCCAGCAAAATGCACCTGTGAAAAGAGAGTTAAAACAGGGTAGAGAACAGGAAAGAAAGGGTGAAAAAGCCAGAATTCAGGAAAGTCTAAGGGGGATAAATTTAAAATGCAAACCAGCTAGTATAAGTGAAAGCTGCTCTTTCTCTCTCATGGTAATCCACATGCATATTAGCAGACCCAGTGAATTAGTGAGTTAAGCCTTCTCGACCACAGCCTGGAGCTGGAACTCCTCTGACTGAGCACATGGAGTTAGGTTTCACTTCTCTAAGAGCTCTTGGCATGTATCTGCAGTATGGGACTAACACTGCCTCCTGATAGCACTGAGTTGTGTCATGTGTAAGTAGTTAAGTATGACAGGAAGAGACTCCTGTGTACAACAGGTCAAGCCTATTTAGTTGCTCGTCTGGGCAAAAGCCAACTGAAGCCTGGCCACTTGCCTAAGTAAATGCACTCTGCTTTATATCTGAAAGCAGCTGGGACAAAATTCAAGTAAGCAATGCCTCCTGTGAAGCACACCTGCCCTTGCCTTTGCATCTCTTTAAATATTCCACTTCCTGCTCCTTCTTGCTCTCCAAATGCTCTATGTAATGTACTCTCAGGGAAGGGATGAAGGTTTTCAGACCTGTCTGTTGTAAAGGTATGCACTAAATCAGAATGCTAGCTTATATCTGTTGTCATTTAGCTTGCATTCAGGCACAGGAAGATCAATAAGGTTGCCACAGCATTATTAGGTAACATATCCTAATTTCTTTAGGGGGTTATGTAGATGGATCTGTAGGTTCCTATAATGGTATGTTTGTAATGAACTAGGAGGCAGTGTGGGTTTGTTTTTTTTTTTTTGTTGTTGTTGTTTGTTTTTTTTGGTGTTGTGTTTCCGTGTGTGTGTTTTAATAACTGACTACTCATCTTTTTAGAAACTATTTACTGTTAGAATAAAGGGAAGTAGGTCCTTGAACTGCAGGATTCTTGCACATGTACTGGGCTCCTTTTGAATTGCTTCTGAGATGTGATGATAAATACCTGATATTTTTGCCACTATCTTTCTAAAGCAAAAAAAAAAAAATAGTTTTAATGAGAATTTAGAAAAGCATACAGTTTCATTAGTTCTCACATTGGAATCTGAAACTGTAGTTAATCTTGTGCTGTTCAGATTTATGCTTTTGATTCCCACAGTGACCACAGATCTGCTCCTGAAAGCTTTTCTCTCCTGCTTGTTTCATTCAGATCCCACATGCTGTTTTTCAAGGTGACATGCAGCTCTTTAGACATAGGAGGAAGTGAGGAAGGAAAGGAGAAGAGAAATCATTCCATTATAAATTGGTGTAAAATGAAATAAGAATTTAAAGTGTTACTAAGAAAATATTGAATCTCCCAGAGTATTACAGAAGCAGTGCATCCCCACCTTCCATGTCCTCCTAATCCTATTAGATAACACCATGAATAAGCAGCTGACACGGTAACAAAAGCCAAATAAATGTTTTTGAACTGTTGGAAGTATGGGGGAGGGCAGGGGAACGTATAAAGCACTGGGAGCCTGACAGGAAGCCAGGAATGTAATGCCTCTAGTCATCCTCATAATAGCCATCATTCAGATGTGTCCAGTTTAGACTTGGGAAGATTCTCCCAATGGTATTAAATCTGCTGGAGACTTTTTGATTTGGGTATCATCTTGCATGAAAGTTCTTATGAATTTCTGCTTTTTTCAGTATTTTGATCTATCTTTCTCAGCTAAACTAAGAAAGGTACCTAACTGGGCTCTGCAAATTGAATACATTTTCAAATAATATGATCTTCTGAGTGCATATCTCTGTCTTTTAATGTATCTTACAATTCAGTCATCAGGAACGAGGAGGTGGTGAGGTAGAGCAGATGCACAGGTTGCCACAATCACAATGCACATGACAAACAGCATCTGATGAAGAGGCTAACTTAAGCATCTTAGAGGCTTGTGATGTTTTCTACTTCTAAATAGAAAGCAGCACAACTTTAAAACTGGGCTCCAGTGCGGGCAATTTTGAGCACACTTTCCCACAAATAGGTCAAAGTACGTCTCCAGCTACAAGCAGAGCCCAAATCCAGGTTACTAGGGAGGAAAGAGGAGGGGTGGGAAGGTTTCTTTGTGCCAAATCAGACCCACAGTTTGGGAAGGAAGTGAAAGTGCATGTCTCTGTTAGGAATGTTACAAAAAATCAACATCTCTAAGCAGCAAGTGTAATCACTTTTGCTTTAGAAGTCCTTCTTTGTTTCAGAACACCTTGTTAGAGTTTTATACTACTAAAAAGGAAAGGTGTTGCCAGAACTCAGGACACCTTTGCAAACTCTAAGCCCATAGCTGTACATATACAGTCACTGGCTGCCAATTGTGTGGCACAAGTGTGGCAGGGAATATAGCATTTTGTTTCCAAGATGTAAACTTACGCTATTTTGATAAATGAGAACTCGCTTTCAGTGAACTGATACATGAAATACATGATTTGTCCACTACTCTGCCAGTGCCAAGATTTCTAGCAGCTGCAGGGCTTTCACCTCCTATAAACCCATGACTAGAGGACACTTTTGTGCCAAAACAGGAATGTTGCATGGGAATGTGGGGAAACTTGGGAATTATTCATGGTCACGCTGAGTGTCAGCCTGTGGATAAAAAGGTTTTCAGTATCCATGGCTGCTGTTGCAGATTAGAAGATTTAAGATTATGGTGAATTTAGCTTTTATTCATTGGCTGCCAAATAATTGTATTTTTTTTTCCTCTTGTGTAAACACCCCATGTTTTGGCTATATATTGAGGAGAAGAGCTTGTAAATGGAGGTTAGCAAAATCCTACAATATACATATATTCAACTGCAGCTTGCTTCCAGGTATGGAGGTGATATTAGGTGTGCTGTCTGGCATGTGTGAAGTCCCCTTTCCCTTGGCTGATGGTTCTTCCCTTCCAAGAAAACTTTGCCACTCAGAAGATTGCTTTCAAACTTCTACTTCCCATCATAATCAGAGATGTTGTGTTTGGTGCCAGCCTGCTTGTGCTCAGGTGACAAGGTTAGTTTCTCCTGGATGTTCTTTAGCATATTCCAGTAGATTTCAAATTCAATCTCAGCAGGAGACATGAAATCAACTGTAAAGCAAGCATTGCAGATGTACCATATTTAACATAGTCTGTGCTGGGAAACTGCTGTGTTGCCATACAGTCTGTAGAAATACAAAGCACTGTCACTTAAAAGGTCCATGTTTGTTGTTCTGCTGCTTTTCTAGCTCTTCAGTTACTGTTTCAAAGGTAGTCCTAGGTTTCCATGGTAGGTTAAAGCACCATTCACATCCTGGTGTCATCACTCACTAGTGTTACTGTCTGATGGCTTAAAAATAGCCTTGATTAGAAGCCCAAAACATCTGCTTATTAGGGTGGTGGAAACAGCACTGTTAATATTTGGTAGCACAGCAACCTGGGAGCAGGCAGAGGTTAAAGAGTTGTCCAACTGTTGTCCAAAAACAACTAGTCTAACAAACTAAACCTCTCACATCTAGAAATGGACTGAAGTTGGTATTGTTTGAGCACCAGAGCTGGATACTCAAAGTGCTTTTCTGTACTCCATCCATTGAAGAAAATTTGCATAATTTGCCTTTCCACAGGCTCAAGTGCAGTAGTACTTGATGTCTTTTGGAGTTCTTCCACTATCTCTGACCACTGCGGGCAAAGCAGCAGCTACCTGCTTCATGCTCACACCTCAGAGGGATGTTACGCATGTGCATGTCATAATGAGATAAAATTACAAATTACTACTTAGTTTGGATTAATGTTAGAAAAGCATTGGAGAGACCTAACTCCAAGTGAGCATCTTTGTGGGAAAGTCCTTTGAATGGTTCCTGGTTTCTTTGGATGGTGAGGGAAGTATTGCATTTTTCTAAGCTATTCAAGGGCTTACAGATTTCAGAGTGAATTATTTTCAAAGTTAACAGTTTGCACAGCTCAATGTGGACCTGCAAAGCATGCTTCTAAGTACTAGGCAAGGTTTTTGCCACGGGAACTGTGAGATATGTTATATCAGGAAAATATCACCTGAAAGTCAGTACACTCTTGTGCTCCTTAAGGTCTCGAGTATTTTTGAAAATGGTAAATTCAGGTTCAACTGCTCATATATTACAGCCATGAACTGTCCTATCCCTATTAGTTTCTTGAATCAAGAAAACTGTGCCTTTTCTGCACATTGTTTAGTGAAAAATAACTAAAGATTTCCTCACCAAAAGTTGAGAGCCTACAAAACTGTCTGTTATCCTTCCTCTTAGAGGTGACTAATTTGGGTATCTTGGGAGAATATACAACCAAGTAAAGGGAATGAAATAAGTCTTTTTTGCAAATGTATCTGGAATAATCACTGCAATGAATGAAAAATGATTTTTAGGTTAGAGACCTAAATGTTTCACCTGCTAAGGAAAGCAGCTGGCTTGCAATTGTTTTTTGTTTCCATGCTCCCTTATTATGGATATCTGCAACTTTGTTGTGAATGACTGAGGAGTGTTGCAGAAGGTTCTGCTTCCCTTTTTTTTCTGAAAAACAAGCTGGTGAAATGGATTTAAGCATTCATCACAAATTTAAAAACTTACCAGTGAAATCTGTAATGTAGCTTGTAACTATAATTTTAGCTGTTATGATAGAACTGAATTAATGCCCTAGAAACAATGTACTTGGTGAGTATTTGAAGTGTACAGAAATTGCCTTGCTTCCAGGGAATGAGTTGAAGTATAGAGGCTTTAGATCTAGCCCAAGAATCCCAGCTCCTGGACTCCCAGAGTTAAATCTGAATGTGTTTTATTCTTAGTATTGGGGTGGGGTGTAAATTGAGTCTTTAAAAGATTTGACACAAGGTATAGCCTGTCATAGGAGTAAGGATACAGTATGCAATTATACCGTAGAAGTTGCTTGTGATGCCTCATTACCTTTTGAACTGCTAAATGAAGTTTTTAATTACTGAAGAGCTGTGTCTGAAGACAGCTAATATTTGATGTTCCAAGAGCTGATAAATATTTGCTGTGACCCATAAACTGTGGGTTTTCTCTGGTGTTGCAAACAGCCTGGAAAAAAGGGAGGGGAAAAAAAAAGCCACCATTTATTTTCCGAGGCAGTAAGAAAGAATCTGCATCCCATTAGTAGTCTGTAAATCATGTACTACTTCTGGTGTTCAGCTTCCTTTACTGCACTGCATCATTCCTATATGGAATAACAGTGCTTGCCTGAACTAGAGAACAGCAAATGACAAGTGGGAAGGGCAGCTGTTAAACACTCTGCAAAATGTGTTTGAAAATGATCAAAATTCTTGAAGCTCGTTAAGATTTTCTGAAATAGCTGGAGGTTCACCACGCAAAACCACGATGTGCAAACAGGGACCTGAAGGAGGCACTCTTCTCCAAAAATCAGTTTTAATAAGTATTTCTTCTACCTCAGAGGTAGACAGACCAAAAGTCCAGTTGAACACTATTAAATAGACCCTAAAGCCTCTAAGAAGTCTTGTTGTAGTATGTGAAACTATGGAAGGTTACCAATTTTCAGACCTCTCTTACAAACCCGAACATCTGGTCAAGATCATGAAGAAAATGTCAGTGTCTCCTATTATAAATATTTTCTTTATTTTTATTTTCCTCAGGTCTGGAAATGGAGAAAATACAGACTCATAGCTATGCAACAGGAAAAAATATGCAGATTCCCTGAAGACTGCAGTCGCAGGCTGTTTGAGGCCATAAAAATCTGTTGTTGAAAACGATGGCTTTTTAAAAAGTGAGGCTAACAGAGAGGTTATTTCTAATTCAGATGAGATCAATTTGCTGTATTTTTGTATGCATGATAAGTAGAAAGTTTGGGAGGGTATGTAAGAGCAAGTGAAACATAATCAGTTGAAGACTAATACATCCCACGTTTTACTAAATCAAGGAGAAAAAGGAATAAGCTGGTACGGACTTTGAGCAGCCCCTGCCTACCACATACAGGCAAGCTGTTTAGAAGACTGTGTTTTATGCTTCATGTATGTTATTTAAATGTAAACTGCTATGAAAGTTAATAACCAGAAATGGGGCCTGTCCTACTCCTGAAAGTGAAGGAGATGGTTTAGAGGCAGGTCAGGAGCTGCTATTCAGACTGGGTAAAAAGGACAAGCTACAGTACATGCATGAAGCAGGTTACCTCACAATTCCTATGGTTTTATACATACCAAGGACTATGCTTGGTCTGTTTTCACTGCAGTATCCAGATCTTAAAGTGCATATATAGTTTTATGATATGCCTATGATACAGAGAAGAGCCAGCACCTCCATTTCATGGACAGAAACTGAAATGAAGAATAGCTGTCTGCTCATCCCACCATCAACAAGTGCCTTCAGAGCCTGAGTTCAGCCCTTCTATACCTCTAAATGTACCTTTACACTTTCCTGCATGAAAACTTACCCAGTCTCTTCTTTTCTGCCCCAACTGATGAGTTGCTTTTCTGCACTCCTGCAAAAGCCCAGAAGAGAAAAGGAAAAGGTAGCGTGGAAGCAGTAGAGACCCTCAGAACTTGGTAAGGAATGGCAAAAGTATTGCAAAATTGAGGGACGGCCTGGACCAAACAAATCTCTTCCATTTACTAGACTAACTGCAGAATCTCTGGACTGCCATTACCCTAAAGCTGAATATGAAAGGATATCCTGGCTCCCATTCAGACACAGAAGACCACGGGCACCATTTGTGCCAATCGAAATGGCTCCGCAGATAGCTGCGCATGTGAAAACACTTCACACCACCGAGGAAGTTGTAATAATGCTTTTTGCCTGCTGACTGGAGCCATGAAATATACTTAAGGTTGAAGATGGTTTGAGAGTGCAGCCATGGGTATTGATTTGCTATTTATTGAATCTCATGGATCTAGTGGCTGGCTGTTCATGGGCAATAGGCTTGCTTCAGCCGGAGAGAAATTGTTGCTTGAGACTGGCTACATCAAGGCCTTGCTTTTAGCCCTATGTCTTTCATGTGACAGAAGCCTGAAATCTGTTTTGTTTTGTTTTTTTAGTCACTTACCTTTTCTGTCAGAGCTGCACTGGGAAAGTCTGCAACAGGCTGGACAGGTTTCTGCCCACCGTGGTATTCTTCACTGTTTTAAAGTTGTGAATACCAGAAGAAGAAAGGTATATATATTTTTGAATCAATAGTGAAATTAATTCTGCTTGTTAAGTCCATGTAAATCTGACATTGTTTTATAAACATTATCAAACCTGTAATGGGTGCTCATCAAACATACGGCTATAATTTGTCAAGTACAAGAAGATTTCTGACTACATTAGTTCTGTAGAGATCAGAAAAAAAAAAAAAAAGAAAAGTAAAAGTTCAAGTTAGAACAGTATCCAGTTACATGTAAGCACAATTTTATTTCTGGGATCCTTGCTGTAAAATGTAAAATCCCACTTTCTCCAAACACAGATTCTATATATTTTCTCCAGTGACAAAACTTGCAATATACAATCTGTTGAAATTTTAAATTGCTGGACTTCTTGGAGTAAAGGGCTATACTCTGCAGCCTGTAATGGCCCTAAAAGTGATACTTCCATAAACATCAGTAGAAGCATTGAGGACAATGGAAATAAACCCTGTCTGATGTAATCCCACAGCTTTTGTGTATTCTGGTCATGATTCAGCAAGGCACTTAGTTTTGCATATGTTTTGTCTTGCATGCATATTGTGAACTCAGCAGGGGTATTTGCATAGTTGAAGGTAAGGATGTGTTACAGCACTCTGCCAGATGAGATTCAGAGCAGTCCTCGCCTCTCAAGATCCTGCTTACTGCAAATAACACAGCAGGTTCTACAAGGCAGAAACACCCCAGTCACACTGGAAAGCCCTGCTTTACTCTCCAGAAATCACCAAAGCTACCTGTTTACATGTAACCACAGTTGAGTTATGAGTGCTCCTGCCAGGCTATAAATACGTACCGAATGGACAGAAGAATGTGTATGTGCAGAACAGTGCAATGCAACTAACTCCTTAATTCTGTCCTGAAGACCACCAGGATAAAGGCTCATTTCAAAAGAAAGACTTCCACCTACTGACAGTCCCTAGTTCCTTGAGAGCTGGATTAATGGGTTACTGTTACACAAATGCAGATGCCCACTCTACCTAAATGTTGATAGATTTTCTTCTGTTAGCATGTCACCACCAATCACATTTCTCCTAAAGAAATCATTCTATCCTTTGTTGGGGAATCAGTGAAGTTTATTTCTAGATCTTTTATTCTTGACTTGCATCCAATTCACAGCAAATTATTTCATTCTAAAATTGTTCTCTTCCTCAAAAGGAAGTGAAAGGTGAAATAGTTTTCAGACAAAACATTAGGCAAGTCTTTTTAATCAACTCTTATATTCTTTCTTCATTCTCTAAAATTCTGTTTAGCTTTGATATCTATTTTTATGTTATAGATCCTGTGAAAAATCAAGAAGTCTTTCTATACAGCATATTCTTAAAGTTTAAATATACCACATTGAACAGGAGATGGGAAGACTGTAATGAACAACAGCAGAGTAATGAAATAACCCATGGATATAACCCATCTGTAGGTAAATAATTTTCAACCAACCTCTAGCCTTAGGGAGATCATGTCTCATTTAGACATTGAATGAGCTAGCTGCATCAGCAAATCCATCTCTCAGATGTTACAATTTATTCCTGCCTGAAGTTGAATTCCATTATGGGCTGCAGGCAACGAAAACTGCTGATCAAAATATGTGGTTTTTAAAATGTTTGCACTGGTGACAACACGGGCATAGCTGATGCTTCTTGGTGTGAGGAAATACATGAGTGATATAAAGGTTATGTTTTTTGTTGTTTGTGAACCTTTCTGTCTCAGTTGCAACTCACTAAGCAATTCTGTCCTTCCCATTGAAATAAGATTGTATAGTCCAGTATATAACCAAATTACCATGCTCTGATGGTTTGCTTGTTTTGTATTTTTTTCCTTCAAGGGCTCAGCCACCAGGGCTTCCCAAATTTGTTTCCTGGTTTTAGCAATCCAGAAGAATCCCATGTAAGCAATACCCATGTGATGGGACCGTTGGCATCAATGCAGTAAGAATACAGCATGTTCATAAGGAAAATGCTGGGGGAGGAAGACACCCTTAAACGGATGGATTACCCCCCAGCTCAGGGCATCGCACACAACCCTTTGCAACCAGTGCAAGTTAAGAAGAACTAGTGCAAATCATCTAAACCTCATTAGTCCCCAAGACCGCTTGTTTGTTGGAAGTAGTTCTGTCTGAAAATTGAAATGCTTGGAATTACAGTGGATTGGTGACAAAAAATGAAGTGCTCACCAGACATAAGAGGTACAGTCTTCAGTTTCATTAATACTGTATGTTGTCTCTGTTTGACCTCTTGTACTCCTTGGAAAAGAAGTTTAAGAATCTGAGTTGTAAATATTTTGCCTCATGAGAAGTGTGAGGGATGTTTTAATTCAGCACCCCATTTCTGAGCTGACTTGGAATTTGAGACCTCTGAGAGACTCTTTGAGGGTTTAATCCTCTATGCTTTGGCAATAATTGTAATATTTGTTCTCAGGGTAAGTCCCAAACCAGGGAACAAATGTCCAAATGGTCCTGCTTTATTGAGGATATTTTAATGTTTGACTTGTCTATGCTGAAATGAGCTCAAGCAATGAGCCCGGTATATAAACTGCTTCAGTGGTGTCTGGGGGCCTAAAGAGAAATATAAAGCACAATAAAGTGCTAAATTAGAGAGAGTTCTCTAACAATGTGAAGAGCTACACACTACATTCTGTGTCACGGAGCTCTTCCTTCAACAAATGCATATGTATATGAAACATAAACAAAAGTTTAGGTCTGCTCCTGAATGGTCCCAGGATGACAGTGATTTAGGTCTTCTTTTCCAAAAGCAAAAATATGAGCCAATTCCAAGCCATGCACCTGCTTGTCCCCTTTAGTGCATGCCCCAACACTGGCCTGAATTACTTTTTGTAATATCATTGAACATTGTTTTTTTAAAAAGCAAGGATAATATGTGAAAAGACGTTGAGAACCCTTAACTGTTGTGTGATTGTACAAATTGTTTTCTGCTCTATTGCTGTCCTTTGCTCTATCTGAAGTGGTATTTCTTTCTGGGGGTCAACGTTCATTTATACAGATGTACAGATAAAAATGGACAGCCTGGTAGGCTACATGAAGAGTAAATGGTGCATTTCAGACCAGAAAGCACCAGCACTTCCCTGTAAGTACGGAGCACATAATCATAGCCAGCCTATGAAGCCATTCTGGGCAGCTCTGGAAAGGTTAGAATGTCAAATGGGGAATATATTTTTGAAGCTGGCAGAGCAAGATTGCTGAGAAAGTGTTGCACTGAAACACCAATATAAAGAAGAAATATTTTAAATGCAATGTCTTTGTGCCACAAGCATGTCTGAGAAATTTCCATGAGGTAGCTGTGCCTACTTCTCAAACCACTGTTTTGTGTGTATGGTATATAGCAAGAAGACCTGAAAGGGATGAATTTATCAGCTGACTTAAACCCATTTAGTTTTTGTGGTTTGTTGCTTACCACTTAAGGCTTTTCATTTATCTCAAAGTGTATGGTGGTAGTACCAGTATAGTATTCAAGACCTGGAGTTATTCTGACCTCGGTGATATAACTGAGGCTATGTAGGGCAATCCAAGTACAAAGAACATATTTCAAAGGCTGGTAGGTTTACAGAGGCCAAAGACATTATAAAAGGTCCCCCTGGCCATGTCACAGAATGACAGACAAATTTGAAATAACGCTTAGCTTGAGAAATTGGAGAAGAGCCCCAAACAGTCTCAGCTCCTTATTTTCAATTGTGTGCTGTTGAATTCTGTACTTGCAAAACAAAATTAGCACTAAATATTTTGCTCAAAGTGGTTTAAGAATAGCTATCCAGCTTCTTAGCCAGTATCCTTGGTTTGATGCATGTTTGCTCTTCTCTAAGAAAATATTGCAATTGTTGAAAGTGGACTTTTTAATTCATTACAGAGCCAACCTTCATTAACATTTGAGACAAACGTTCTCTCTGTGCACAAAAAAAGTGCAGGGGTTTTGTCCCCTAAATATCCTCTCACTATAACATGCCTTGATTCTCTGCAAACTGAAGAACCTTGTTTAAATGGAGCCTTTGATCTTTGTCCTTACTGCAATGAAAAACAATGCTGTTACCCAGTTTCCAAACTTTGATTCCACAGTAAATATTCTCCAGAAATAAAGATTATAATTAATTGCTGTTCTATAAAATGTGTGGGACTCACTGTCACATAGGTAACACTCAATTGCAGATATCTATACCAGGCTTAAAGGGATAAAAGTTGTTAATTGTAAAATAATAATTACCTTGTTATTGCAGAAAATTACCGTGAACAAATGTTTTGGAACCTGAGTCCCTTTGCTTATGACAGTTCTGCACTGTTCCCCCAGATTCCCTCCTGACTTGCAGCAAAATAAAAGGAAAATTGAATCCCTCTCTCCTTTTAGCAATGACTCACATTATGACTGAATTTCTGTATTGGCATAGATCTAATGCCTAAATTAGGGATTGCCAACTTGAGCAGTCACAAAACCTTTCTTCTTTTTGCTCCTATAATTGAAGTTGATGTTTCCTCTGCAAGTGATTGAAGTAATGGGCCAGAAGACAGGCAGTGCCCGGCTGCTGCTTGAGCTGTGCTGTAGGTAGCAGCGGACAGTCAGAAGAAACTTGTTCTGACTGTTCCCTCTGTAAGAGCAGGTTGATCAGATAGGATTTCCCTGTGTTTCTGCAAGTCTCAGAAGTCTTGAAGTGTACAGGCCAGGAACTGAGAATAGCTCTTCCAAGAGGAAAGCAGCCAGGTACTTGGCTGTGTGAGCATTTGCTGTGTCTCACAACATCTTTATGCTTCTGTAGCAAACAAGTTGCTCTGAGCTAAGCTTTAAAAACAGTAGCAACGAGGGTGGTAAAATCTCAGTGGGATTTTGGGGGACTGCTTCCCTTTCTGCCGCCCAAAAAACAACTGGGGCTGGGTAGAGGGAAGAGGGCAGGAGGGCAGCAGGCATGATGGATGCATTTTCTTCAGAGCTCTGCTGCCTGCGGGCAGGGGCTGGGTGAAGGCTTCTGAATCCCCGCTTCTCCGGCCATGCCTGCCTCCTCCTAGTGTGCTCTCAGAGGCCGGGCTGCCTTTGGGAAGGAGAAAACACAGCTTTTGTCCGGGGACCCGCTCTCTCAGGCCGGCAGGGAGCTGCTTTTGGCCATCCACCTGTGGAATGAGGCAGGGAGCAGCATTTCTCTTGCAGGGGCCAGCGGGTTCAGTGGTTGGGAGCTACAGCATATGCTTTACTGGTAGCTTTGCTGAATGTACAAACGGGTGGCAAGCTGGCTGACGGGAATTTGTGCATGCATCCAAATGTGCAATGAAGGTTATAATTTTTTTTGTTTGTTTGCCTGGTTTTTGGTTTTGTTTTTTGTTTTTAGAAAGGCAAGCTAAGATCTCTGAGCCTCACTAAGACAGAATTGCAAGAGAGGTTTCTGACAGGCTCTGATCACTTGGTGAGGGATAGAGGCCATCTCACCCCAGGGACTACTTCTTGCTTGGGAAATTGATTACTGAGATACCATGCAAGTCCTCTTAGTTAAGCCTCTGCCATGACGAAACAGGCTGTAGTCTATTCCCTCTTGAAGGTGAAGGGCTTATTCCTAAATCCCCCCTGGGCTTTACAGGTGGGATGTGACTACTGTCTGGACCAAGAAGCGGGCAGGATGCTTGTAACCAGTCAGGAACACGCCCATCCAGTGCACGAAGCAAGACCCACACGGAGGTTTGGTAAGCCACGTGTGATCTGGGTGTGGCCAGCAGACCAAGACTCACGCTTGTAATACCAGAGAGCAAATGTCAGCATTTGGTTTGCTAACATCAAATGCAACCACACTTGCTGTACGGCAAGACAGAAGTACATTTAAGGAACAAAATGACAGGCAGTCCCGAGAGAGCTAACAGCCATCAGCTAATAGAAGAGACATTATCACAATAATTTCAAATGGTACTAGAGAGCAGAGCTCCAGATTAGAAAAGTTGGACTGGCACAAGCAAATTCTTGATACTCTTTTAAGCTGTGATATGAGCTAATGGCTTGGGTGTTTTTGTGTTTGGTGGGGTTGTTTGTTTGTTTGTTAATGAATAAGTCCAAAAGCTATGTTAAGAAGGTAAACGAGCAAATGCAAACCTTGTTTCTTCCATGAACACCTGCAAAAAGAGACAGAAAAGATTGCTGTAAAATGAAACACAAGACATGAAATAGATCAGAAGAACATGGATAACATCCGGACAGCTGAAGCTGTTGCTAAAGGATGTGTAGCAAAAGAAATTAGTGATTCAATAACACTCACCACAATAACTAGTCTGTAACTTTGCACTAGTACACCAGCTCTTAGGCATAAACAAGGAGAAGCAGGGACAGAAAACCAAGAACAATAGCTGAAGCTCTAAGGGCATGGTAAACAGGCTGGTCTCCAAAAAACTGTTGCCTTTCAGTAACTACTTGCACTCAACTAACCCCATCACATCACAAGGAAAGAAATGGAAAACAAAATTCAAGCGAAAGCCAGGGAAAGTCCCATGGAAAATTTGGGGTTAAAATGCTGAAAGCTTGTAATGAGCCCTTTGATTTTTAGAAGTTTTGTATAGCTCCAGCAAAACTTGGGACTACAAAGATTGTCTGGAAAAACAAAATAAAAAGTGGGTTTTTCTTTTGGAAAATAATAATAGTTGAAATAATTTATAGCAAATGTCAAGCTGTAACAAATCTCAACAACTTGAATCTGAATTATCAGAAAAGAGAGAAAAGTATTCGGGCCCCTTGTTCAGAAGTTTGTTTAACCCAACGGAAGAAAATGCCAGTGAAAATTTGGATCTTTGTGAAATGGAATATATTTTACTCTGAAGTATGGCAATGGTTAAACATTCTTGCTTCTGAGAGCAAAGCTCTGAAACATTTCAAATCACAAATCTTGAAACAAGATAATCTTTTGATATCTTAGAAAATGTTTTCTGTTGATTTTTTTTTTTTTTCAGTCAGACTCACAGAAGTGAAGGAAAATCTGGAGACTTTTAAATAAACGTTTTTGGATCAAAATCTGGACCCCTTTAAATGGGTAGTTTTGGATTAAAATCTGAACTTTGTGGCACAGGTATATTAGAAATAAGGATTTTTTTTTCCCAAAAAATCTTTCTCTATACAACTTTTATCCTTTGTAATGACCTTTTACATTTTCCACTGAGTTGCAAGTCTGGTTTGTGAATTGTCTTTGGATGTTACTTCAGTTTCCTATGTAAAATATACTTACTATTTTAGTAGAGAACAAGCTTTTGTAATGTATTGTACATTTTCTGTAATGTAGCAACAAGCCAAAAGTGCATTTATGTTCTGGAATCAGGAGTGTTATGTTGTAGACATAATGCTGCAATTACCTGTGTAAGTAAATGGCATTTGAGAACATGAAGCAGGTATGCCTTACTGGTAAGTCATTTGTAATAGCTTGTTGGTGTAATATAGCTAATTAAAACCAATGAAAGTTGATAAATGAGAAGCAGAGTTATTGAAGTATAATTTTTAGTGTACATATGCAACAACACTTTATTCTTGTCTTTGAATGAGGTGGTGGGGAAGGGAGCTGGGACTAAAAAACTGCAACTGCTGTTCCATAAACAAGAAGTGCTTTCACTTTTGTTTTTTCTGGACATGAATGGTAAAAGGGTGGGATTCATTCTGCAAAATATCAACAAGATTACTTCAGACTGGCTTCTCATTTAATTCAAAATTCTATCTAGGAGTAGGTCAGATAAACAGATAAAGCTTGTCTGTGGAAAAATGTACTCTTCTCTCATTCTAGTTCTGTACTGTTCTTAGAGTTGTGATCCAATTGCAGCCGAAACACACAGAATAATTCTCCAAAATGCTAAGCCTGGTCTTTCATCATAACATGCGTCACTCTGCTTTCCACCAAGGAAATAGTGTTACTGTTTTTTATCAACGTAAATCAGCAGGTGACTAAGTACCAGTCTTTCTGATAATACAGAAAATCCCTATGATCTTGAACTTGCTTTTGGTTTGTGCATCACCCACTACCTACACTAGCGTTTCTGCAAGTAGCAATTCTGAACAGTAACATCAAAAAAAAAAAAACAACTTTCCAGTCTAACACTTTTAAAATGTTCATTTCCACTCAAAAGCAGAAAAAAAAAATCTTTCTACTGATTTAAGACATGGGATAGTATGTCCCTACATGTCTTTCACAAGATGATGGACAGCAGTGAATTTGCTAACACTGACTGATCACACAGATTCCCAGCAGCTGTGAAGAGCTAATTAACCCTTCCATTAAGAGTTTCTAGCAACCACGACACACCCTGGGATACAGGGACTGAATGGCAGTCAAGTGAGTTTCTAATTAGATAATTCACTTTCCTTAGGAAAGAACACGTAACAGTACCCAGCTGGCTATATTTGCAGTATTCGCTGGGAACAAACTCCAGAGAGTATCTTGTGAAGCACAAGCCTGTGTTGTGACCCAAGTAGTAATTAAGCACTATAAATAAAGCTATTATTACACATCTGATAGATAAAGCTGGAAGCTGGTCACTTGGCGGCTGTGAATTCTTGCCCAACTGGCAATGCAAACACTTTTTTAAGAGGGCTGTTCATTTTAGATTAACCTTTATTTAGAGTCACAGTGCCATCTAGAGACAGCACAGAGATTTTGGCCAGCTTTCAGATCAGATTTTAGAGGAATGAAGTCCTTTGTCTTTCTTACATTCAGTACATTGCTCCTTGAGAATACTGCTTGTCGCTGAAGCAGTGGCTTTCTTTGTTGCTGTTGTTGGTCAGTTTGGAATATGGATCTATCACTTCCTTTTTTTCTTTTTCAAACCTAACGTTAAATACAAAAATGCAAACAAGACTGGGACTAGAGAGGAAGCCGGCTTAAACAAAACTAGCCTAACAACCAAACCCCAAACAAAGACCCTGAAGAATTTGCAGCCTGAACTGCAGCTGTTAAAAACTACAGCCCAGTTGCAGAAGGCACCAAGCACTCTTAAGATCATCCCTGCGAACTTCAAAGCTAATGGTGGTAGCATGTTTTCCCTTGCTGTGCTTATGGGGAGGAGGGGCAGGGTAAGGCACAGATAGGACGTACTTTGTTTTTGTAGCCTTCCTGATACAAGTCATTCTTGGTGTTGGCCAACAGGCTGTTTTCAAGCTGAGCGAGTGTCTGGGGAATGTTTCTTCTGCCCAACTCTGTAACCTGCAGGGAACAAATGCTTGGCAAAAGCCACTTACCAGAAGGATTGAGGTAAACAATCTGGGATAAGCAATGGTGATAAGTAATACATTTTTTTTTTTTAATTAAACACAAGAGATTTAATTAAAATCCAAGAAGCCAGTCTGAATTTTCCTGAGACCTGAAGCATGAGTTGAGAACTGCCCTTGTAAACAGCCACCTGCAGCTGTGATGGAAAGCTTGGGATTGAGGCAGCCTCAGGGTGAAGAGCCAGCATCAGGAGCTGGACAGGAGGTCCCCATAGATTTGCCACAGCTGTAGTTTGTTTCATGCAGTCAGGCATCCAGAAAAAGTTGTGTTACACATATCTTGTCTCTGTGGGAGAAGATACAAACATTCACTTAATCCCCAAAAGGGCAGTCAGGACACATAGAGGTGTTGCCATTTGTGCTTACACTTCACATCCTTGGTGATTTGAAGGAGAAAGAGGAAGATTTGGATGCCTGGGGTGCTTATTTAAGGAAGACCAGCAACTCCACTGTACTGGCAGTCCTTCTCTCTTATCCCTTCTCAGTCTATGTAAAGCTATTTCAAAACTGAGATGATGGCTCCCCGTATCCAACCCCAGTTTCTTACTTAACACTAGATGCTTGAAGATGCATCTCTTCTTTGGATACCATGCAAGTTTAAACTCTTCTTTCTTTTTAATAAAGTGTAAATGGGGATTGGATATCTTGCTAATAACAATAAATACTGTGTGGGTTGCAGAAGAATCACTGGTAGGCAGCACGGGTCTATGCTGGACCCTCAGGTCTCCCAAAGGTACGTTTCTACATCTTGAAGAAAATGCTCTTCCCCTGGCAGAGGGAGACCTTGCTTTTTGTTGCTCCTGTGGTGAGTGTATGAAGGTGTTTAGCTATCATATTCTGATCTCACTGCATTGTTTTTGTCTAGTGGAAGGGTTTTGTCTTCTGGAGCTGAATGAGGACCAGTGCATTGAGCTTAATGACTACTACAGCCAACTCAGGATTACAGTTCTGCAGGAAGAGCAACTCTGCATATGTGTATCCAGGGTCTACCAGGTGATCACCATGCAAAGTAAGTCTTGACCTTTCCTGAGACAGCTGATAGAGTGTCTGTGTTGGGGTCGTGTAGGATTTTGGAGCCAAAGGAAGTCCTTGATAAAGGACACACCACTACTTTTTGCTCATTCAGTTGTGCAACCACTGGGGCGCAGATCCAATGTGTTCCTCCTGCACCTTCGTAGCAATGTCTCTGAAAAAAACAGGGTAGATCCATGCTGAGGTGGGTGTGCAAAACCCTTCCTTGATGCCCTCTGTTCCTGTTCCTTAACACATAAGGAATTATGGTTTTTTTTCCACCTTAAACAAGAATGGAATAGGTCCATGAAAATGAGGCATATGTGAACATCTGGGGGCTGACCTCAGCATCCTTCTGCGGTCCTCAATGCAGGGGTAACATCAAAGCAAAAGAGGTGTCATGCACCCATCAGCCTCATTCTTTCCTATTGTGAGGAAAAAGAAATGGGTCTCCCCAGGATCTGCAGCCTTCCCTTTCCTTTCACTCAGCTGAGTGAAATGTGAAAAAAGGGAAAGAAAATGGCAGCATGTCCCAATCCATCAAATATATTTAGGTAAGAGAGGCCTTAGGAAGTCTCTTGAGCTCAGTCTCAATTACAGATGCTATTCCTTCATATCCCTTCACAGAACTAAGCTCAAAATGGCAGAAAACTCCCTCTCTGCCTTTCTTTAGGTAGATGGATGTGTATTGCTTTGTTACAATAGAGTAATACAGGCAGGAGATCTTTGTTTCGTTGTTTTATATCTGTTACCTTGCTGGTTCCTTCTTAGTTTCTGTACATAATTTAGTCGTACTTCAAAACAAAGTAAGGGAGAAATTCTGAAACATTATCCAGAAATCTGTTTTCATTCTTGCTATGAAAGGAGTTTCTTGCATGTTTTGGGGGTTTAAAGTTTTTAACGTTTGAGTACCACTCAAACAGCCAAAGTCTACCTGCTGTTTGCCCAATATTAAATGTAACCATAGCATATTTGTCTGTAACAAGCCAAGTGAGTTGTTATTTTATGAAAGATCTTGAGGAAACCTACAGAGCTCCTTTAAGTTTGACAGGGCAATTTGTTGAATCACTTCAACGTGACAAATCAGCATGACAGACCTTCCTTATTTTTTAGCAGTCAGGAAATAACCCCAAGCTAACACAAAATGCCCAGCATGTAGTAAAGAGCTAGGGCTGTGGAGCAGAGGGGTCTAATTGGGCTCCCTCAGAGGGTACACAGCAAACCAGATCTGTTTGATAGCTTGCTGAAAGCTCTTTTAAAAATTGCTCTCTAGTTTGGGACTGATTATCTTCAAATTTGCAAGGAAGCCTGTTGGTAAAAGCTGTTTCTTTTTGGTTTTTTTTGTTTGTTTGTTTGTTTGTTTTTTGTCAATGTTTTCTTTTGTTGTTGTTGTTTTTGTTGTTGTTGTTTTTGTTGTTGTTGTTGTTGTTGTTGTTGTTTTTGTTGTTGTTGTTGTTGTTGTTGTTGTTGTTGTTTTCTGTAACTCTGTATGTTCTACCTGTAGGGTTTTACAGCCATGTTCAGAGCTTTCTCCGGCTGGGACCAGGCAGGGCTGTGATCCGGCGATGGCCGGAGCTCCTGCCAGGCCGTGACCAAAAGCAGCTCCCAGGACCAGGTCGTGCTCCCTGGGGACACCCATGGGGGCTGCGCTTGGGGCCCTCTCAATTCGTAACTGGAGTGTTTCTGCACTGCAGTTTCTTTCTTTTTGTCCTAACTATGGTTGCAGAGCATTTGGTGTTTTTTGTTGTTGTTGGTGGTGGTGGTGGTT
>VXAA01002829.1:803289-817333 GCA_013399115.1 Anseranas semipalmata
TGAGGTCCATTGCTTTTCCCCTTTCAATGTCTTTTCAGGATCCTCCTTGTCACTTTGTTGCCTCTCCTTGTTCTGTTCCTCCAGTTTTTGCTGCTGCTGCTGCTGCTGCTCCACACAGAATCCACTCTCCATACTTTGTCTGCCTGCATCTGGTGGGTTTTCTCCATCCAAACCCTGCTCTCCGCTTCCCCTTTTCTGATGCCCTGTGCCTGTGTCTCAGTGTCACCTCACTGTATCTTTCCCAGAACCAGTTCAAGCCTTCTGAGGAGTGTCAGTGAAACAGAAAGGTGCTGACTTAAGGACCGGCGCCATTGGCAGGGAAAGGAAGAGGCAGGACAAAGATGGTCTTGCTGCTCCTGATGCTGCCCAAGGAAGAAGGTGGTCGGGTGGGTGGTGGATGGTGGCTGCTGCTCAACGGAGCCTCCAGCCCCCATTTCTCTTCAAGCACTTTCTTCTTCTCATGGGTTTCTTGTCATCAGAGGAGCGGTCAGTGGGTAATGTGTGGTTGCCATTTCCTTTTAAATAACTTTCTAGATGCAGACCTGCAAGATCTACTGAATTTACTCTCTTCTGTTTCTGCACCTAGCTAATGAAATCTCTATGGAAAAATTGTGAAGAACATGTAGTCATTACACTCCTGAAAGAGGAATTTGACTTTGTTACTTATTAGTTTTCCTATCACTGCAGAGGCGGGAGAACATGCATGAAGCTGGGCAGCATTAAGCTGCTGCTGCTGTTCCTGTTCAGAGCTGGGCTTCTGAGTGAGTCATCCACACCCTGCTGCCTCATGGAAATTTCACATTTATGAGATGTATGGAAAACTATACATACAGTCATATTATTGACCATCCCTACCGTCACACCTGATCATACTTCATTTGCACAAAGGGAGAAGAATTGAGATTTTGCAAGCAGCATGCTATAAATCTGGCATTTCCTAACTGCTGAACTTGCCCTCACGAGTTTCTTGGAGCTGTTGGTAAATGGGGGAAGATTTGTGGAAAAGAAGGTGAAAGTAGCCAGCCACTATCTTTTGGCATCATAAGCAAGGATCATGAGCAAGGTGGATCCCATGAACTGCTGGTCCAATGTCACCAGCACTAATGGCATAAGCAGCAGTAGTGGTGCTGTTTGAGCCAAAAGTGCAGGGGGTAATTGCCCCGGAGCAAGGGGGTCACCAGCACTGCTTGGCAACAAGGAAATAATGACACATCACGCGGACTTCAGAGTTGTCCTCAGGTGACAGAGCTGGGAGGTGAACATGCGAACAGTGGACTTTAAAAGTGGGAAGACCCTTGCCAGTGCCAACACTCATGGATCTGGACTCCATTTTGACCTCGACGGCAGGCTGTATTGCAGTGGACCCAGATCCTTCTCCCCAGCTTTGAGGACTCTCTCTCCTGCTTTCTCTGCCCCCTCCCTCTCCTCTGGAAACCTAACCACACCATATCTGCCCAATTAGTGGTTGTTTACTTTTCAGTCTCACCTTCTGAACCATAGCTTCCCTCACATCTTTAAGTCCTCCCTCAATTTCCTTTCCTTCAGAAACACTGCCCAGCCTAGTTATCTCCTGCTTCTCCAGGTCTGTATGCTCCCCCCACCTCCAGTCCCTGCCTTTCAGCAGGAAAACTATTAGCATCTCCCATGGAGTTGGGCAGCATTTCCTCCATCAGGGAGCAGCGGTTCTACACGTGGCTGTATCCTGCCCTTGTTGAACTGACGGCAGCTTCCCAGGGATGCCAAAAGACACTGTCTGACTGCCTTCTCCTTACTGCCACTTTTTCTAAATCATGGCAGAGGCACAGCAGAACTTCTTGATAAAGTTGTTATACTTTAAAAATAAGAAGAGGCATGGAGAGAATGGCCTGTTTTGGAACATCTGATTCTCAAATTTTGCTGACCAACTTTCACTGAAAACTTGAAAAATTGATTAGACCATAAGAACACTAACAACAACAACTGTGTTAGAAGGGGAGTCTGGCAAGGCTTTGAGCAACTTTAAATGTAAAAGTTAACTTTAAAATATAACTATCCTAAGGTGTCTACTTAGCTACTGTATTGCTTAGAAGCATGATACACAACTCAAATGTCAACTCCATGATATAATGTGACAGAACAATCCTCTCTTCTGACGTGGACTGTGACCAGTGCAGGCAAACCATTTCCCATTTCCTGCCTTCACTGCTCTCACAAGCGTTAAGTTGGTAACTAGCTGCACTACAGGCAGTCTGGTAACAACAACACAGATGAACTCATGTACGTACTTCGCACCTCCAGTTTCAATTGTTTCTCAACAGCTGCATTTGGAGTAAGTCTTCTTTTAGTGCTAGTCTTCTGACTTTTTCTGGAATTGGTCTGAAGGACAAGAGACCCTTTTTCTGTTTATCCATGGAGTTCCCATTTTTTCATGGAAAGATAACAAGAAAAGCCTGTGAAGAACTGCTGTGCAAGAATGGAAAGAATGGTAGCTATTTAATACGAGAGAGTGAAAGCGTGGAGGGAGCTTTGTGTCTGTGTGTTCTGTAAGTACTTCAGTACTAAATTTTTATGAGTTTTCAAATAGATCCAAAGCCAAGAGTTCATCGTCTCTAATGGTAATAATTCTTCTCTAATATTAACAGACTCAAAGTATCAGTGTAGGTGTATTCAAGCAATGCTGGTTGCCTTGGGCTTCCTTTATAGTGAGTGGTGAGAGGGTGGCATTTGCAAAAGACAATTCCTACAACAGAGGATTGTTCTCTGTTGATGCTGATCTCTCTCTACATACAATAGAGGGAGCCCAGAGAAAATATCTCAGCCTGCCGAAACATGGTGAGAAGAAAGTCTCTCAAAGTTCCTGCCTCTGTAATGGAGTAAATACCATTTTAGCACTAGTGAGACACTGAAAAGTCTCATAGTAGGATGTAAAACACTTCCTTCTTCTTACACTTTCTGACTATCTGATGAAACTTTAGCCTTGTGTTTCTTACAAAGTTTTTCTGATATAAGAAGATAAGCTGAGACAGAAAGCTGTAATGTCCTGTTCATATGAAAACCCATGAACAAAGATGGGCATAGAAAATTACTACTTCTAGTCCCTAACTTACCACAATTAAAATTTTAAGATTTTCTTTTCCTGTAGAGAATAGAACTTTTATTTCCCTTTCATGAAGCCTGCTTTACATTTTTTCAGATATAATTGATCTGTTCCTAATGTGTTCAAAGTTTATAAGCTAGTAAGTCTGAGGCTTTTTTATTTGAACCTATAAGATTTTATGCTCTCCTTGAGGGTGTATTTGAGTGTGACATGAAAAAAATTAACGCCACATTTAATTAATTCAGAAATATCAGGAAATATTTTTTATAATCAAAATCTCATTGCTTTTGAAACAAATCAAAGAAGGGAGAAAAAGGGATGGGGAAATGGAGTACTGTCGAGTGGGTGGAAGAAAGAGGCATCAGGAAATGATGGAGAAACTGAGTAAGGAGAAGAGAAGTGGCAAGTGGGGTACAGAGTCCCTGGGGACAGAACTGCGGGAACCTGCCTGCAGTGTGGTATGGAAGGAGACAATGTTCAGCATAGGAGGGAAAGGGCATGCATAACCTGTTAGAAGGGACAAATGGGGATCCTGGCACAGAGGAGGAATGACGATATTAGTCCCTGACTTAGGAGGATGGCTTTTGAGATCTTATGCAGTAGAGGTAGATGAGAAAACAAAGGGGTACTTATGTGTATGTAATGAGTTTGAACTACTGAAGTAACAGAGGGCACATCTACAGAGTACGTCGTGGGCAGATGCAAGCTGACATAAAGGTTAAGCTTGGTGCTGCACTAGCACAGTTGCATTCCCTTTTTTCTTCTTCCTTTTTTTTTTTTTCACTAAGGGCAAAGCAGATCCGCTTTGTGATAGTTTGCAGACATGCATTTGTCTATGTACAGTGTTCCAGGCAGGCATATACAAAAGCATGTGGCTTCCAGCTAGCCTCTGGATTTTTAGTGCTGAAAGAAGGCAGTGTATTTGACTTCAGTTTGTGCATTAACAAATGTAATAGTTAAACTGCAGGACTGGCAGCAATGGCATAACAGGTACTGGCTTGCAGAAGTGAAAGCAAGGATTGTCTTCAGATAGCAAATGGGATGGTGGTAAAGTATCGGCTCAGAAACTGAGATAGTGTTAATGACTGACTAGGGAGAGAAACTGTTCAAGGGGAATGCATTTGTCCCGAAATTGGAGGCATCAACACAGAAACTTTCAGTGCTGTTTCAAGACAACTCTTGGATTAGAATTGCATCTTAAAGCATTGCTTAGCACCTAACAGGGTTGATGCACAAACTGATGCTCATCTGTGTTAAAAAATAATTGGTTGTTCTCAGTTTAGCTGGTCCACGGACATAGATAGCAATTCACATGCTACAGAGAACAACCAAAATTTTTAGTCCCCCCACTGACTGAGGGGAGGGGGCATGCCAACAGAGGACCTGGGAGTCAGAATGGTGGGACCAGTTCAAAAACATCTCACATCTAATCGGGCACAGTGCACAGCTCCTCCTCCATGGTGTACTGCCGTTCTCATCACAAGCTTTCCCAGGTCTCTGACAGTGCCTCAGTCCAGACCTATTGCACTTGCTGCTGTTCTCATGATTCAACATGTCAGCCTACCAAAACAAACTCATCTTACCCCGCTTTTCTGCCTCTGGATCACTTTGTGCCCAGAACAGGCAGTTTGTTAATTTGAAACATAATATGCAGCTGTTAAAAAGCATTTAGTAGATAATTTCTAATCAGAAGTTTTCATTGTAATGGCAGTTTCATGTTTATTCTATAATAACTACAGCAGCCAAAGTAATATACAGGCAATAACTTCCCAGAGTTTGATTGATAGGTAAAGAAAGAGTTTCAAAATGATCAGTTTAGGTTATTATTTTTCACTTCTATGTCTTACTTTTACTGGTAAATTATGTTTAAAGAATGAATACCATCATTTATAAAAAATTCATAAGCCAGATACAGGTGAATTTCCACAGGTATCTCAAGAAGGGAAGAAAACAAAAGATGCAGCCCTGGGATGGAACGCTTTGAATCAAAGTAAATCTATTCTAAATGGAAGTTTTATACTGGTCCCAGTGCATAGTAACTTCTTCGCAGAGCAAAGTAGTTTCTTTCTAGAGTAACCATCCATTTATGTGCAAGTCCCATGAACTAGGTTTTTGCCGTAAAACTCCCTTTCACAACAGCTCAATTCATTTAGCTATAGCTGAAATCCTTCCAATGAACATACATACCAATTAAAAGAACTTGTCTACAGATGTTGTTTTTTGTTGTTGTTTTGTTGTGGTTTACATCTCTCTGCAACTTTACTGCCTTTTTTGATCATGACCCTGATCTTCAGTTCGTCTTCTGAACAGCTGTCATTGCTATATTTGATAAAGTTTTTTTTCTGTTGATAAAATATATCCAAAGCCATCGGTATCCTGAGTGTTCAAACACTTGCATATTATTAAAAAAATAGTAATCAAAACCCTGGGAAATGCAAACGAAGAATAATTTGCTAAAAGTAGAACCTGTGCGGTCATTTTCTGCGTGCTGGTGACCGGAAGCCATTTTCTGCTAACATCTCTCCAAGAATTCAACATTCTTCTTGTGATATAACTGCAAAATGAAGTTTAGGGGGGCATCACATGGGGAGGAGAAGAAGATAGATGAGAGGATGGGAAGTCTGTGGAATCAAATTACTCTTATGTGGAGGCCTATGTTAGGTTTAATTCATGTGTTCTTTGAAACCCTTAGTTAAAGTAAACATATTTCAAAATATGAAACCTCTCAGTTTTCAAACTCTTGACTCCTTTCTGTCTTGCTTTTCTATCTCAATCTCATTCAATCTTACTTCACAACCTCTTGTGTCTCTAATACAACCTGCTATTTGCAGATATTTCCAGTCCCAATGTCTGTTAAAAATGTGGTTTCCCTTCCTTCCTCCACTGTGCCTGCTTTCAATATTGTGGGTCAGAGACTTAGCCCACTGTTGAGTCCCTAATATCGTATGTGCTCTTGTGTATGTGCTTGCTGTTAAATGTCCAGTATCATAAGCATCTGATCAAATCAAACACATTTGAGGTTGAAGTAGCCTCGTATGTGATCACATCTGGTATATGTGGAGGTATGGATAGCTCAAGAGGTCACTGTGTGAGGCAGTGTAGGGTGATTAAGAGTATGAATTTATGCTGCTACAATTATTTGAGGGTTCCCACAAAGAAAGCAGTTTACATGAAAAGCATTCTGCACCTTCACACTCCTGTGTATGACATGGCAACTTCTACATCTGTGCTCTTCTTCAGAGGAATGCCAGCAGATCTCGCATGAAAGGTGAACTGCAAGTTTTCTACCGCGACCTTGATTAATGTGTTTTTTCTCCCCTCCCCTCCCTTCCCCACTTCTATCAGTACAATAGAAGAAATTCCTAAAAACAGCCTTTCAGAGTGTCACTTCAGGCCAATGTGCTTGTTTCCATACAACACTGCAATCTTGTCACAACCCGCGTAATTCTCTCAACCTTAAAAGGTGTGGATCAGTCTTTTGAAAGGTGACGGCTTCTTCTGTGGAGTTGGTAATTAGTTTGAAGTCAGCCCATTTTCCCCTGGGGTATGACTTCAGGGAAAGACAGGAACCTCACTTTCCTCTGTAGCTATTTGGGTCTTCACTGTAGCTCCATTTTTGACGTAGGGGTACATGTTAACACTGCTTTTCCAGTGTGAAAAGCCTGTCTGATGGTAAGTCCAATGTGGTTGGAGTCTGAGAGTCAACCAGGCCACAGTTCCCCCTCTCCTCACCAGTGATGGAGATACTGCAGTTATCAATGATGCATGCATCTGCCCTTTGCCTACATTTTATTCCCATGTTGACATTTGCACAAAATGGTTTCTAGTGCAGTGAAGCAGTTCTGCTGATGGTGAGCAAGGAATTAGGCATCCTGTGGAAGCAAGGACTCTTCTTCTACATGCATGGCACCTCAGCGTGGAGTTCTAGGCTCTACTTTGTGTTTTACTGCCTAAGAACAAGTAACAGTGGCATCCAGCCCTGTCTGGATGTATAAACCTGAAGCGTTTTCATTGCTTTGGCTTGCCAGATCTATTCTATTGGAGCTGTAGCAGTACAAAACTCAGCACAGGAACTGGATCTAAGAAGCTGGAGGAGAGCTCAGGCAGTTAGCTGATGTGGAGGTCTATGGGCTAACTGGACATGCTTGGTCAAGGTCTATCCTAGGCAAAGCGCAGTGACTGCAGATGGAATACAGCACTCTTAGGTATATTAACCGTACCTGGCCTAATTCTGCAGGGCAAAAGGGAGAGCCATACCTTTGTTCCAAAAATCAAACAGCTCTGCATAGTCATGTTCGGAGGGTTAGATCTGAATTGACAAAGTATGAGAAAGTAATATTTGGATTTCTGAGGCATATGAAAACAACATGCAAGATTAATTTTGTCTAATGGATGAATAAACAGGACTTAGAGAGTATTTTGAAGGTTCTAATATATGAATCAAATGGAAAAGTGAATGCATATATATATAATTGATGGTATTTAGCATCAGGCATTCCTTTAGATGTGTCTCTGAGTTTAGCCTTTCATAGTATTGCAGTTTGCTTTAAAGAAGAGAAAAACAAGCAAACAAACAAAACCAAAACCTTACTGTTGAGTTCAGCTGCAGTGGTCTAAGCAATTTGCTGTGGTCTGACAGTTGATGAAAAGCATAATGTATACAACGTCTTTTACAGTTTTGAAGAACTCATCTACACTTACCGTATCTTCAGGGAACAGCAAGGATATTATAGAATACAGGTAAGTAACCCTCATTTCATCTGTAAAGATTGCAGTAAAGACAGTTTTCCTGAATTAATACTACTACTATTAATAATAATAATAATATACCTCAACACATTACCTTAGAATATATTTCCCAGTTTCTTTTCTACTCTATTCAGTTCTTGACTTTTTAATGTTATACTTATTACAAATGAGATTACAAGTAGCTATTATCTTTGTAGAAATCCTTTATAACCTAAGTTAATCTGTTATTTGTTGACCAGCTACTTCCTGATTTGACCATTTCTTTTTGATACTATTGAAGAAAAATCTATCACTTTCATTACTTGCTCCTGTTTCTAATTAGCTTTTTCTATTTGAAAACTCTGCCATGGAACTCAGAATCTTGCAGGGTTTTGAATGTTGGAATGATCTTTTTTATTTTAAAATGCTGCCTAACAGTGTGAAACCACCACACTATCTGCAATTCTGTGCTATTCTGAGGCACCTGAAGTGATGGCCCCAGATAATGCTGCTTATTGCTGGAATAAGCGTAAAGGCAGACTGCATCAATCAGACCCCCACACAAGGAAAGCTTCAATTGATAGGCAAGGTGAGAGGACACTTAAAAAGGTGGCTCAACCCTTTGCTTGTAATAGGATAGGCAACAGGGCTGCCAACACTTAAGTAGCGTTTAAGTGGAATGAGGCCACAAAACTCACTTCATAAAGGACATACCAAGCTGGCCACCCTTGCTTATTAGTGGTTTGGGCTGAATATGAAAAATACAGTTTCCCATGAAGGCTTGAATGGTTTCTTGACAAAATAAATAAATAAATAAATAAATCTATTTTTGAATTATACCAACTCTTCTGGGTTTTGCTGTCAAGCCTATCAGCAGATAATAAACATGTTATTTTTTTTCAAACCCAATACAACATAGTTGTCTGAACCTAACGTTTTAAGTGGGAACTAAATATGTTGTCCATAAACTTGTGTTCTAAGACCAGAGGGAAGTCTGTAATGTTTTCACTCTTCTGAACTCTGCTGAAATGGAGTGAGCCAATATTTTTAACATTAATTTTTCAATATCTGCAACCACAATAAAGAAATAGTCACAAGATTCATAATATCTCTCTAGAAGCAGTGGTGGTGGATGGGTACCTGTAATGATTTTAGATCGCCAGCTGAAAAACTGGTATCAGTTTAAGTTTTGACTCCATACCACTACTTTATAGTGCTTAAGAATGCAGAATACATATAGGACATATTTTGCTTACCCTCAACAACATTTTAACTCTAAGGAAAAAGCTTTTTCTGTAGTCTTGGTAGGCATCTATGTTTAGGTGGATTACCAGGACAGCAACATCAGAAAACCTTTTGGTGACACAGACCAAGTCTTGAAGGGCAGATGCAGGGAGTGAAACATTTGCCTGGGAAGACAGCAACTGGTTCTGTTCTTTTGCAATGTAAGAGAAAAACACCTGACTCACGACAAAGGGTGAAATTCAGTAGCACATGGACTGTAGTTGACTGAAATCCCTTTTAATGTTTTGTTTAAACAGCTAAATTTGAATGTGAAACTACATGAATTTTATTCTGAGTATGCGGTTGGTCCTATGTCCGCGGTCAGGGATTCCTGAAGGGAGGAACCGAGAGATGTAGTCAGGCATGCAGAGCTGTGAGGAGGTTTGGTTACAAACAGCGGCTATTGGACTGAAGGAGGTAAAATTTGTTCCTACTAGGATGGGAAGCCTGTGATCTGAACCTGGACAGGGAACACTAAACAGCTTCCCTTGGCTGCAGTGCACTCAAGCAGAGATGGTGAGGGAGGTTATTCTTAGTACCATAACCACACCACCACACAGGTGCCCCTGTGATAGAACAATATTCTGTCACCAAACAGGTTTACAAAATAGTCCCTTGGTGAAAAATAAGCTATGCAAAGTTCCTGTCACTTAAGGTACCTTATGTGGAATAGAATTGCAAAGAAACTTTATTTTCCTTTCCTTGCAGACTTCTGAAGGTATTCCAGAAAAGGTCTTCAGAACATTAAAGGATTTGATATACACCTATGAAAAGCCAGATCAAGGACTAGTAATAAACCTTCGCTACCCAGTCAAGAAAGCAAAGCCCCTGCAAAGAAGCCAGAGGCTCAAGTTAGGAAAGGATGACATTTATGATGGTAAGAAATTTAGTTCAGTCTCTGTCTTCTTATTAAGACAGCAACTGCATTGACAGGTCTGTGGTGAATAGTTGCTACATATCCTCTGAGACCAGCTTGCATGGACAGAAAGTCAACATCTGTCCTTCTCCCTTATGTTCATTGGAAACTGTGAAACCACCTCAAAGGTTACATGCACTCATCCACTATAAATTAACAAATTAAAATTGAAAAAAGTTCAGAAGACAAAGCATTGATATTGCCCACAGCTCACTCCTTCATGAGTAGTGATGCTCCTAGTCTAGGGAAAGCTGAGAATCAGTTTTATCTGATGTGGTCCTGCCAAGTTGACAGGCCCCTGTATTTCAGTGAGAGTTGAGGCTGTCCTTTACTTTATTGTCCACGCTGAAAGTTATTTTATACCAAAATCTATCTCAGTTATTTTTGAGCTGCTAAAGGAAAAAAAAAAAGAAAAGAAAAGAAAAAAAGAAAAAAGAATAAAGAAAAAAAAAGCCTGCTAACTTGTGGCTTCTTGTGATATGTGTTAAAACATGACTTATTTTTAGTTAGTATGTTGAAAATAAGAAGCATATAGCCTTGTGCTCGGGATCACAGTTTTGGAACCAGAGTTCAGCCTCTGGGACTGGGGTCTCAATAATGGTTGTTAGCCAGTTTTTAACATAGTTTTCTAGCCCTAGAACAGCCTGTCTGAGGGTGACTTCTTGAAAAGACAGTAGGTTTGTATACAGAGTCCTAAGCATTCAATTTCCGCCTTTTCCCTGGGTTCTAAAAAAAAAAATAAATAATAAATATAATAATAATAATAAATCTGACAAGGTCTGAGGCTTTCTGCTCTTTTTCAAGGGCTTTTCTGTTGGGAATACTTATTTAAAGAAGAAAGGCTGTATTACACTACAGTCGTAGCTACCTGTGCTATTGATCTGATTTACTGACTATGGATGATTCACCGCATTTAACTCTCTCAGGATGAAGAGGTCTTGTGGATACAACTGTTTAATAACAGAGCTTGCTGGTTCAGAAAAGGCAATGCGGGCTTTGCCTACATATGGGGAGTGGCCTGGAAGACCCAGTCCATAGGACACTAAGCTTAAAAAGTTGGCCTTGCAATAGCGGACAGAATACTGAGAAATCAAACTGAATTAATCATATCTGCTTAGCAACATGGCAACATGCCATTCTGCTTAGAGGGGTCTTTCAGAAGAGCAATTTGCAATGACAAGTTCTTTTTTTTTTTTTTTTATTGATTGATTTCTTTACAGAAATTGATGAAAGTGACTATGTTACTGTCCTACCCTGAATGATCTGTGATCTGATGATTTGGGAAGCCACCTTTTCAGGCTGTGCCACAGCACAGCAGGACAGCTGAGGAGAGTTAACAGTTGGACATTCACAGCGGTGGATCTACAGCTCTGGAATTACTGCCTTTTGGAGACTGTCAGAGCAACTGTATTTTGCCCCAGAAGCTCCAGTACAAGCTACTGTATATTTTTCGTGCATCATTAACGGAATTAATTATTCTGACACATGCATACATATACATAGATATGGGGGAGAAGGGTGTGTGTGTGTATGTGTGTGTGTTTGTGTTTGTGCATTCTTTTTTTTTTAGCAAACTCTCCAAGATATCTACTGCTGAAATGAATAATCCGTTAGAAAGCAGCAATGTGAATACAATAAATGAATGTGCAAAAAGCAGTAGTTTATAGCAGAACTGATATATGTTGATAAACAAATGATACAAGATAAAAATTCTATTTGCATCATATGTTGCTTAAAAACTTCTAAACTGTTATTTTGTTCATGATTGACATTGCTTCATTGTTGGATATATGGGTAGTATTTCAGCTATGTCAAGGAATACTAGTATTATCCTGTAGTTTGGAATAATCTAAATTAAAACAAAAAGGCTGTTATAAATCCATGTCATGCAAAGTTAATCAATAACGTGAATATGGTTTCAAATATTTTTCATATTGATGAGTAGTTCTGGTATATTACTAAGAGGAGTGCAAATTCAACATGTGCTGTTATGCACACATCCTTTTTTTTTTCAATAGGTACTGCATACATGAGAATGCTTACTACATTTCATTTACCACTGTCATTAGCTGTGCACTGTAATATGTACGGATTTTATTATTTTTAATGTAAGAATTTGCTTTAATCTTACCCCTCACTTTAAATATTTAATATATACTTTTGTTCTGAAGGTGGCCTGCACCTGGCAGCTAAAGCCAGAACTGGAGCAGATATCCTGATTCTTTCTATTGCTAGTACCAGCTTCCTCTCATTTAGTGATCTTGAGCAAGAGGTTTATATTTGCTGTATGTTTAAGATCTTTGACAAATTATTTATGTATTTGTATTAGTTATACTAGTTAGATTTCTTTCTTATTATGTATATTTTCCAACACTGTTTGTTGAAGGACTTTTAGATCTTTCAGTGCTTTAGACTTCATCGTGACCTTACCAGTGCTAACGGTTTTTGGTGCCAGGATCAACTGGTACTTGTTGCATGAAGGAGACAAAAATTAAGAATAAAAATTAATTCTCATGTTGCAAAAAGTACTAATATGTGTCCAAAAAAAAAAAAAAAAAAAAAAAAAAAGAAAAAGAAAAGAAAGTAGTTGTCCATGAAAAATGGTACTGCTGGAGGGGGAAAATCCCTTACTCTATAGAAGAACATACACTGGTGTGTCTTCCCTAGGTGGTGAATTCGGCAGCTTGCCTGATACTTGGTTATCACACATACCAGACTGAGCAGCTGCCATGCTGAGGTATCCAAACTAGTGTAGCTTGGTCGTTAGCTGCATACAACATTGCAGTTTTTCTGTAATGAGAGTCTCAGGTGTCCTCCATAGGCTACGTCAGTCAGACTGACGTTCAACCTTAGGAAAAGGCTGAGTGACACCAGACCCAAGACTGCGCCACATGACCCTGACTGTGTGACTCCTGATGGCTGAAGAGCTGACTGCGACAACAGACCGGTCCGTGGTGCTTTTCAGCTGGCAATTGCTCTGTTTTACATGCTGTACCGGCCGCCACAGTGCTTCAGGCTCCGAGTCAGAGAGCTGCAGTGGCCAAGGCTCCAGATGCTGCACTGTTGGATGTAGGTCCTGTAGGATGTACAGGCCTGCACACGCATGACTTCCTGGGCATTTCCTCCGCCACATGGAGCACCGTGCCAGTCAGCTGAACCAGACCTTGTAACAAATCAACTATTTAAAGGAGGAAGCAAGGGCCCACAGAACAAAAGGAAAACAACTCCCAATATGCAGCTGTACTTTATAGGAATAATTTATTCTGTTAACAGTATGAGGGGAAGGGGTTAATATGCACATCCCCAACTTATCCGCAGGCCTAGTACATTGGAAAAAAAAAAAAAATCCGTGCATGAGTTTCCAAAAGGTACGTTCAAAGGCTTCAGACACCAGCAGCCACTTTATAACATCCCACTCTCAAGGGGCGAGACCTCCCGCCGGAGGCGCCCAGCCGAGCGGCTGCACGTCCTGGATGTCCCCCCGCTTCTCCCTCAGCCTTGAAGCAGCAACACCCCCACCCAGCGGCCGAGCGCCGGGCACACCCGCTAGCTCCACCCGGCTCCAGTCGCCCCGGCAGGAAGATGGCGGCGGCGGCGGCGCCTCCCGCCATGCCCCGCGGGGTAGGCGGGCGCTCCCGTTCAGTGGACGCCGCCGTCAAAATGGCGGCGGCAGCGGGAAATACGAGTGGGGTTTGTCGCTCGCGGCTGTGAGAGGGCAGCCAGGGCGTCATGGATGCGTCGGGCTGCATGAAGTCCCTGCTCCTGGCAGCCACGCAGTACCGGGCTGCTAAGACGCCGTGCAACCTGGCGCTCGTCCAGCGCAGCCTGGAGGTGAGAGTGGCGCCGGTCCTGGGGCTTCGGGCGGTGGCCCGGCCTGGCGTGAGGGGTTGGCCGCGGGGTTCTCCTGGGACCTAGGCGGCTCTTCTCGGCACCTCCGCGGTGCCCGGCCGCGGCTGGCTTCTCTCCGCCCTGTGCTCAGGAGCCGCCGTGGGTTCGGCCGGCTCAGACACGCGGGTGTCTGCTTGCCCATGGTGGGCGGG
>VXAA01002829.1:820168-836258 GCA_013399115.1 Anseranas semipalmata
TGAAATGGTTATTGTAAAATGATATTTTTTTTTTTTGCTGGGGTTCATAACTATTTTTCCCAACCTGTTGGGTCTGGAAAATTTTAAGTCAATCCTCCTCAAACTGATCTGTTGCTTTACCTGTCATCTCTTTTTGCTGTGTCTTTTCCAGGACTGCCTAAGCAGAACTGGCTTTTTGTATTACTGGTGCTAGAAAACCTTAGCAAGGTACCAGTTTTAGTCTACTTGCTACCTTAGCATGAAGCAAGAAACTAAGGTTATTGATTTTAAGTTTTAAAGCTTTTTAAGTGCAGGATTCGAGATCTCAAATAGGGCTTAAACTTTGTAGGTAGGTGGTGGGCAGTTTCTTCAGTGTTCAAACATCTCAAGGAAAAGTATTAGTGTTTCAATTCACTGTAAGCTCAGAACTGAGATAGATATTCAAGTGTGTGGGAGCTGTGATTTGTAATTATTTGTGAAATCTACTTGGAAAAACTGGTCACAGACTTCAGCTTATGCGTAGATCAGTCGTTAATACAATGATTGCTTTTTCTATTACATGGAGTGTTTTTGTTAATAATTCCTAAATTCTAGCTTTAGACAATGAGACTAGAGAAGCTCTTCAGGATACCTACAATCTGACCAGTGTGCTGGCAGGAGTGGTTCATCGAAGTTCTACTAATCTTAGCGACCCAGTCTTACTACAGGTAACAGGAGCTAGTGATTAATAATATTTGGTTACTTTTATGAAGTATACATTTTACTGTAGGTATATAATAAATCTTAAAAAGCTCTATCTGAAATAATTGGTTGAGGGAAAGTTCATGTAAGCTGTGTATTTTATTTGCTGTATGAGGCTAGCATGACAGGATTTTAGCGCTACATAGCGTTCTGTGTATTCTCTCTTTTTAATATTGCTTGTGCTTTTCGCCTGCTCTAATTCATTTACAAAAAAAAAAAACTTCTTGGAGCTTGAAATTTCTATTGCATGAAATCACTGCATAAGAGCTTAGAAGTTTATTTTTCAGCTGAGGTAAACTTCTTAATTTATCCTAATGTTCCTAACAAATACCTGGATACTGTTTTGTCTAATCAGTACTTTGACAGGTGATGGTGAAGGAGTGAAGGGAAAGCTGTGGCTGCTGGTTCTCCCTGAAGGTTTGCAGGGCACGTATGCCTCCTTCCCTCTGGTCAGTGCTATCTATTAGTGAATACAAGAGACTGCTAATGGAAGCTCACTTTTAGGAACCAAGTGCAGACATTATGACATTATTGCTTTACTTATTTTTCAGTGAACACATGACATCTCCCAGTTGAAGTTGACTTCACCAACTTCCACCTGTCCTTTCTATGCATTGAAATGTAAAGTTGGACCCTTTTTTTTTTTTAAAAAAAAAAAAGAATACATACAGATTTCTCATGTCTTTGAGCTTTCAGCATGTACTTGCAGTCTCTCTGTGGTCACATCTCTTTTCAGGACAGGGAAAGCAAAAAATGAATTTGCTAGCAGTTACGTTGCCCTTGATCCGTGGGAAATTAGTTGAGCAGCCAGTAAAGTATGCTTTTCTAATGTTTTGCGTATTTCTCAAAGTACTAGGAGTATCAGAAGACTTGGGGATCCAGGTGACTTGTCAGTCAATGGGAAAGATTTTGTAGTCACCAAATAGATAGTTATAAGATTTTTAAGCTCTTATGTCAGCGATTCTACATGGTGAGATTTCATTTTGACTGCTATCCTTAGCTATGTTGTGATTTTTGTCACGTCTGAGTGTATTCATGTCATTAACTCGGTTATGTGCCAAAAGAATGCTATATGAAGTACGGTACTCTCATTAGGTCTGTTGACAGTCTTTACAGCAGACCTGTTTTGCTATAAACATACTTTCTGCAAGAGGCTACAAATTGCTTTTAGATTTTGGTGAAACTTCTAGGACAAAACCCCTTTCTCACTGACTGAACAGAGAATTGGCTGATGAGGAAAAAGGAGAGAACTGGATGGGCTAAAAAGTTAACTCCTCTGTCAAAATAAAACCTTACTAATCTGGGCATTTAATAAGTACGTGGAGATCAGAGTGGTAAGATATTACTCCATGTACTTGGAACAGCTTGTATAATTGTTATGTTAACATTACAGTTGGAAAATAAATTCATTTGTAGTGTTCTGTTATTTCTCCTTTCAGTTTCAGCTCTAGGAAAATACCTTTTGTACTTGTAACATTCTTCAGTGAGATGCTATAGGAAAAACATATGTGAATGGCTTTTTATTTCCTCAGAGTATTCAGTTGCTGCAGAGGCTAACCTACAACGTTCCAGTCTTTTGCGCTGGTGCCAACGTCGATGAATTGATTTCATTTCTAATGCATCATGTGTAAGTGCGTACTCGCTTATCTTTGCTCATGGGAAATCCCTAGCTAGCTTTCTGAAGGCCATTAGCCCATTGCAACTAACCTTCTGGTCTTCAGAGTAAGATGTGGCGTTTTTGCTCTGAAGTTACCAGAGATTTTTCTTTGAAAACCATGTTGTTAAAGTTTGTCATGTGTAATGCTTGTGGTTGGCTGAATATTAATTGGCCTCTTAGCCCACCCCCAAGAAGGGGGAGCTAACAAAGACAAAAGCCAGAAAATATTCATGCTTGTAGCTACGAGCAGACTCCTTTTAGAATAATATGAATTCTGTGCAGGTCTAATGACCATTAAAAACACCTGCCATAAAGGACCTTTGATAGCGTTGACCTCTGATCCTTGTTTTTACTGTTATGATCAGTTAAACGCTGCCCACAGTCTGAGGTCTGCAGATCTTAGTTTTGCTTTGCTTGGGGGAATAGTATCTTTAAAAAATAATAATAATAATAAAAAATTCTTGTAACTAAATTCTGGATGCTTTAATGAAAACATCTTTGTTTAAACTTTTGGACTTTTGTTTTAAGTCAATGCACTGAAGATGAGTTAACGATACCATGTTTAGGACTCCTGGCGAATCTCTGTCGTCACAACTTATCTATTCAAACTCAGATAAAATCTTTGGTAAGTGTTTTGGTTTTGTGGCATGATTCTCTGGCTTGAGGGAAAGAGAGAGTTACTTTACTATGAGGAATTACCTTTCTATTTCTCATGCACGTTTTTCACATGTACGAAATAATCCTGACCTTTTTGTTCAGTGTTTTGTCCAGTGTTGGTGGTTGTTTCTCTCGAATTGGAGAAAACAGTAAGTAGAACCAGAAGCTGGATATCTTCTTTTGTTGCTGTGTTGTTGCACAGGCTTGCATTATGCTTTCAGTTATTGCAGCTGTTCTCTGCAAGTGAAAGGTGAATTTAAAATTTAAGCATCTCATCCATAGAAAAACTAAATGTTAAAATATAAAGACTGTAGCTGGATTTTCAGCAAGCTGCAGTACATTTGGCTAGGATTTGCTTTTCAAAAGATAAATCAATAAAATACCACTGATCTTGATGTCAGGGCATGTGAATCCTCTAATACACATCCATATCTGAGCCACTCAGTCCCTATCTCTTCATCAGTCAGTACAAACATAACTTATTTCTCAACTGAGAAATACAAATTCATTTACATGGCAGTGAATGTTGTACTGCTTACGTTGGAAGAAAGTCGGGGCAAAAAAAAAAAAACAAAACTATTTTTCAAATCTGATCAGAGAGGAGATGGGGTCAATTTTCAGTGGTTGTTTTATCTTGGAGAGATTAACAAAATGATTTTCTCATCTGTCTTCAAAATAGTGATGGAATTCCTTCCTCTTTTTTTTTTTTTTTTTTTGTTCTATGCTATACAACTTCAACAGAGAGCTTAGTCATTGACATCAACCCCAGTAGTTGTGCAGTAGAGAAGAACACCAAAATAGATTTCCTAGAGAACATTTGTCATTCTAATATATAATATATATATTAATATAATTCTAATATATCTTTTTGTATCATTATTCATGATTTGTTTCTCTTATTTAAAAATATGTACAATCTGTAAGTTTGGTGCTCTTACAGAACAAAATAAAACTTATAATGCCTGTGTTTCTCTTTGTTTTAGAATAACGTGAAGAGTTTTTATCGTACCTTAATAAGTTTCCTGGCCCACAGTAGTTTGACTGTGGTCGTGTTTGCACTTTCAGTATTATCAAGCCTTACTTTAAATGAAGAAGTAGGAGAAAAAGTAAGTGATACTTTGAAATCAGTTCTATTCTCAAGTTGTTAATAAATCTACTGGCCACACTGGCAAAAATAAAATTCTAATTCCAGCTAACTTTAATATGCAAGAGACCTGAGAATGTTAAGTATGTTCCTGTACATAATTTTCTTTTTCCTTTTAGCTCTTCCACGCTCGGAATATCCATCAGACTTTTCAGTTAATATTCAATATTGTTGTAAATGGAGATGGTACTCTAACAAGAAAATATTCAGTTGATCTACTTATGGATCTTCTGAAAAACCCCAAAGTTGCAGACTATCTTACCAGGTATGGCCTGACTTCATAAAAGTATTTAAGATAATTTTTCTAAGCCTTTGTTCAGCTCTTTTGCTGTATGCCATTTGTATTCTGAAGCAAACATTGGAAAAAAAAATCCATGGATATGTCTTGAATGTTACTAGTTGATTATAACTACTCTATCTGAAACTAAAGGATTCTTGTGTTACCTTTCTTCACACAGAAGTGTAAATCAAAACATGTGCTTTAATTGTTAAGGAATACTTAATGGCTGTGTTCAGTAATTCCTTGTCTTGACAGTATCATTGGTCAGACAACTTCATGAATAGCTATCGTGCCTTTTTGGAGGCCTACGTTATTTTGAGGTGGAATAATATTGTCAAAGTTGTAATAATTTTACTGGAGGGCACTACATAGTAGTTGTGCAGAGTGCTTGGCTATTGGTTCTGCAAATTCAGCTAGTAGAATTTAGTTGCTGAATTTCAATCTAAATCTCTAACAATAAAAATATAGCTGGAAAATCTTTGTGTATTTTATGGAATTTGTTTTCTAAGAATATTTTTAAAGTTTAGCTTATGTTTTATCAAAATTACGCCATTAAAGCTATCACTGTACTTGAAATGTTTGGGGGTAAAAAGGAAATAGGACACATGTTTCATCATTTTGGTATAAATCTCTGAGAATGTTCAAATTTCAAATTCTTATTTTTATTTTTTTTTTCCTACACTCCCCACCCCCCATGATATGCTGTAGATATGAACACTTCACCTCATGTCTTGGTCAAGTATTAGATCTTCTTCATGGAAAGGATCCCAATTCATCATCTAAGGTATTTATACTTCTTCAGCTTGAGGCTAAGAGGGTACAACTCATAATCTGGTTCCACTTCTGTAGCCATAAGTAGGTTCCTTGTGTATGAGGATTGATAATGAAATAAATTGATTTCAGGACTCTTCAGTGTTTACTCAGTGTTTATCAGTTTAAATCTTCTAGTTGTTCAAAAGACTGACAGGTTTTATTTGCATGGTGTGTTTTTTTGTTTGTTTGTTTTGCCAGGTTATGTGTACCTGCTTTCAGGCAACAGACATAAATAAACAGAGAAAAAGGCAAAAAGCAACTGTAAACAGCTTTTGTACTTTGGCTAATAAGAAATGTGGGTTACTGCACAAGAAATGCAGTGTGTGCCCCACTTCACATGCCAAGACTTGAATTAATACTGCTCGAATTTTGAACTGATGACTGGGGAACCATGACATGAGTTTGAAAGGCTTGGGAATGTGTTCTTCCACAGTAATTGAATAAATTGATGCCACATTGGATTAAGCAGTTCATTGTTGCATTCAACTTTGTCTCACTACCACCTTACATAATGAAACATTGACTATCTGGTGCTAAAGACTAAAATATGTTATGTCCTAAAAATGCTTGGGCAAAATATATCTTTGAAACAAATCTTAAACTTTTTGTTATGATCGCATTTCACATCATAGTAAATAAATGCTAATGTTTCAATGTATGTGATTTTTGTTGTTGTTTTTTGGTTATTATTTAGAAATGTGTTGACATGGAGCTTTCTGGGGGGTCTTTCATCTTCATCTGAGTTTGCACATGGCCATTCATCCATATCTCAGAATATTTTTTTCCTTCCATAACTTTTTTTCATTGAGTGCATACCAAAGCATTTCTACTGCTGATAGATCACTAGACAGTGGGTTTTTTTGTTTGTTTGCTTTTTCTTTTTATTTAAGAACGGAAAGCAGTAAACTGAATACTAACTGTTGCAAGCCTTCACCTGTCAGTGGTCTTCACTGGTCTAATGGATTGTATTGCTGCTGCTGACTTAACTTTATGGAAGGAAAAATATCCTTCATAGAACTTTAAAATGCCAAGAGCAGTTGCTTAGAACTTAAATATCTCTTTAGATTTGTGCTATGGGAGTTGCAATTGCTGTATGACTAATTGGTTTAAAAGCATTTGAACTCTTTCATTCACTTCTTGCAGATCTTAGAACTGCTGCTCACCTTCTGTTCTGTGGTAGAACTGCGTCATACCCTGCGGCAGGCAATACTGGAACCATCTGGCTTGCCAGTCTCTGGAAATACCAGATTTGTGACTCGCTCAAAGACTTTTGAACCATCTGTTGCATTGGTGCACTTGTCAAACCAACCGTTGGAAGGCTCTGAAGACTGTTCAGTTCTAGCATTGCAACTATTCAAAGAGGTTTTTGAGGTACCAAAGCTGATGACTGAGTTTGAAGTGCTTCTTAATAGCTATATTCTTTTTTGATTTTTTTTAAACATCTATTAACATTTTACTTGAAAAGTAGCATGTATAAATAAACCTGAAATTTTTTGTTCTAAAATTCCATACTTTATCAATCAGCTTTTCTTTTAAAAACATGATATATTTTAGAAATGTGTCTGTTCTAAAAGTTAAGTGGAAGATATGGCAGTTCCCTATCTATCTATCTATCCATATCTGCCATATGGCAGATAGATACAAAGCTATCAAAGGCTTGTTTTCTAGGACTTGTAGAAGTGAGAGTTTCTACTCTTTCAGTGTTATTTGTTAAACCTCCTCCTCCAGTATGATACTGATCAGCAGTCTTAAACCTGAAATAGCAAGAGTCTAGGAAAGCTTGATTACAAGCTGGTGGAGGAAGAGGTAGAGTAGGCTCGTCTTCCTTGCTCTGTAATTCTAAACATTCCTATAAAATTTATTATAGGATGTTATTAATAGTGGGAACAGTGCCTCAGCTGAACACTTTGTGGATCTTCTGCTGCCTGTTCTTCTTGATCATCTTCAGATGCCCGAACAGATTGTGGATGAGCTGTTAGTGAAGAAAAAGTGCGAAAGAATGGTCAAGGCTATTAATGTCCTCACAGATATCCTTTTTATGTGCCTGTTGGCAGTTAATTTATTATTTCTCCACTATGATCTGCTCTAAGGCATTAGAAGAAACATCTATCTTGGGTCACTCTAATAGCATTTAATGGCAATAACTGCACTAATTTTACTTAGGACTGTCATCTTGAAAGATCTTAAGTAGCTTTCTAATTGCTGTGAAATTATTTTGTAGGACAGGGATTCACAATAAAATGTGGTGGCTGTTCAACAGTATAGAAGCACTCTGCAGATCAAAAATGATGGGTGTTTTCTGTTGAAATTGCAAGGGGGGGTTGGGTGGCCATTTTCTTTACCAGTAGAGTATTTTGGCCTAGCTAAGTCTAGTGCAGTGTCCAGCCAAATATGATAAAAATTAGATTTGTGAAATGAGGAGAAATAACATGGAATGATACCATTTTACACTCTACTATTTTTAAAGGGGTTTCCTTCATTAGAATTTCAGAACAGCTTTACCAGTCCACCTAGTCTAACATCCTGTCTCTGACAGGATTCGGGCCAGATCTGTGGAGGAGCTTGGTGAGAAGGCAAATGTATCATGTCATCTTCAAGCCTCCAGCTATGAAATACTTGAGAAAATTGCATTCTTCTGCTTCTGATTTTTGTCCTGTTGCCTTTTTGAACTTGTTGTCCTGAAATAAGGAGGATGTGACTGCAGGACATAGTCTGGCATCTCAGCTGAATTCTGTGAAGAAGTCTATTGGCTAGTTCTCCCTAGATAACTAGTTCTTGTATTAGTCGCTCGTTGTTCAATCCCTTTTTGTTTGCCTTATTTCTTTATGCCACTCATTTTATTGTGGTTTCCCTTGGCTGTCTGTTTCCAAGTACACGTGTTTCTTAGTAGAACAGCGAAGTTTACTTGGCTTGTGTGTTAAGCATGACTGAAGTGGTTTATGTAGTTGGACTTTAAAAGTGTTCTTGGAGTATGCCATGCTTGGATGTACTAACAGTCTTTTATTACTTAAAAAAAAAATTGCCTTATGGTGCCAATACCTAAGCACAGATATATTGTTTTATTCTTAACTCAGTCTACTGCTCTGTAGAGATGACATTCTGAAAATGCATGCCTCAAAGGTACTGACTGCCAGCCAATGCGTGTCTCTAATCGAACACCAATTTACCTATAGTGGAATTGATGCTGGTTTTGGGGCAAAGGTAGTGGACTCTAAAATGCGGTAAGCACACAAATTTATCTAAAATCTACTTTAGCTAGACTTTGTATGAAAGTTTTGATATTGTTCCAACAAAAAGTATACTGTAGTTGAAATAACCATTTAAATGGAAGTAAGTCAATACTATTTTTAAATCAAACTTAGTATTTTTATGGCAATAGAATATAACACTGCTGGTCAGTTCAATAAGTAAAACCTGGCTTAAACATTCCAGTATTATTTTGTGTGTAAGTTGGAGTTCCACTTATGTGGGACAATGATTTTAAACCTTATCTGCTAGTTTAAGCTTAGCTGAGTTGAAGCTTACCAGAAATAATATCACACATCGGTACTGGGGGAAGAGGGAGGCAATGATTGCACTACAACAGAATATACATTCCTTCAGCTCAGTGTCATTGACTTCAATGTCAATGTAACTGAATTATATGCCCAATAAAATATAAATGACCTGTGATTAAACCCTCTCAAGTTGGAAGTGTTTTTTGGGCTTTGCTGCCATCCTTGTTACTCTGGGAAAAACTCAGCAGCGTGTCCAAGGAACTGAGTGATCTCTCGTGGTGTTGGCATTGATGACTTCCTAGACACATTTAATTTCTTTATGAAGGTATTTATTCATCTCGTAAATTGACAATTTATTTATCAGTGCTGATTTGACAAATCTCTCTGTTTTTTTTTTCCTCTTTGCTTTTGTATTTGTATGTTTAAAAGCAAACTTGCTGCTGATACTATTTTGAAAACACTTGATCTTATGAGCAGACTGAAGCAAGAGGTACCTAGTATGGAAGTCAGCTTCTACAAAATTCTACAGGTATGAGTTTTAAAATGTCTTATAAAGTGTATCTGTGAAGGAAACTATTGTAGCACTCCAGCAGTTTTAGTTCTGAATGTTTTTGCGTGCTTATCTCTGAGGTTGTAAAACTGTTAGGGAATTAGTCCCCTGGGTACAGTTCTTAAAGGTTGTTTCACTGTTAATTCTTCTTAAATAAGAACAACTTGTTTTTACACTTCTTATTTCAGTAATGCATATGAAATCATATTTCATCTGCCAGGTAAGGATTATCCTTTTAAGACTGCATTAGGATTGCAGTTTTAAGGTAGCAAATAAGGAAAAAAAGTTATCACAGCCATATCATTAAATGGTTTGTGAGGTTATTTACTATTAAATGTATGCATCTATGCTATGACTTTGCATAGACAAAACAGTTTCTTCTATCTGTTGGCCGGATGATACATCAACCGCTTACTTTGTAGATGGAAAATGATCCAGACAGTCAAACACTTCATACCATTTTGGAGGATTTTCTTTGAGGAATGGGAATTGTGTAATATAATGGGTAGCAATCAGAGTTTAACAGTTATTGGGAAATTCTAATAAAACTTAAGCTTGTAACCATTTACAATGGAAATCAAATACTTGAAAACTTGAAGGAATGAAGTAGTCACTTCACCTGTTTTGTTGGCTCTAATCAGGAAAACAAATTTCTAAATACTCCAAAGTGTGAGCTGTTTTTTAAATCAGTTCTGTTTCATTAACTTCAGGCTTCAGAAACTTAGAAGGGCAAAGTTTTAGAAAGGTAGCTTTGGATAGAACTTTTCTGTGCTCATGGGCCTTGGTATTATGTCTGTTTTTGTTGTTGTTGGCTGTTATATATTGTTCTGACCAAAGTAGTTTCTTTTTTAGGATCAACGCCTGATTACACCTTTGACATTTGCTTTAACATCAGACTATAGAGAACAAGTCCAAGTGGGACTTAGAATACTGTTTGAGGCTGCGCCCTTACCAGATTTTCCTGCCACAGTGTAAGTTTATTTTTGTGATAGTCTGGTAGGATCTGATAGGTCACCGGGAAGAAAAGAAAGAAAATGTCCAAGTATATAGAGATGGGGTTAGAAAAGCCAAAGCTCGCCTGGAGTTTAATCTGGTGAAGGGCAACAAAAAAGACTTCTATCAGTACATCAGCAGCAGAAGACAGACTAGGAAAAAGGTGGGCCTTTTTGCTGAACAGGGCAGGGATCTGGTGACAAAGGATATGGGAAAGGTTGATGTACTCAATGCCTTATTCACCGTGGTCTTCACTGGTACAATTTGCATTTGGGAATCCCAGGTCCCTGAGAGCAATGGGCAAGTCTGGAGGAAGGAAGACTGGGTCACCCTGGCTGACAGAGGATCAGGTTTTGGAACTTGTGAACAAACTGGACACAAGTCTGTGAGACCTGACAAGATGCACCCATGAGTGCTTAGGAAATTGGCTGATATCAATGTGAGACCACCCCAGATCATCTTTGAAAGGTCATGGTGACTGGGAGAGGTTCCTGAAGACTAAAAGAAAGCAAATGTGACTTCTGTCTTCAAGGATGGCAAAGGTGACCAATGACATCCTAGAGAGCATTAGGAAGAGCATTGCCAGCTTTTAAGGGAGGCGATCCTTCTCCTCTGCTCAGCCCTGGGCAGACCGTATCTGGAGTGGTGTGTCCAGGTCTGGGCTTCCCAACACAAAAGAGTTATGAACATACCTAGGTAAGTCTAGTGAAGGGCCATTAAAATGTCTGAGGGACTGGAGCATGTGTCATAGAAGGCAAGGCTGAGAGAGATGGGATTGTTTAGTTTTGAGAAGACTTGGGATCGATGTGTATAAATGATGGGAAGGAACAAACAAGACTGACCCAGAGTTGTCTTAGTGATAGTGTCCATTAATAGGACAAAAGGTAAGGGACACAAACTGAAATGCAAGAAATTTTGTTTAAATTTAAGAAAAAAGCTCTCTTAAGGCAGTACAGGCAGTCAAACACCGAAAAAGGTTGCCCAGAGGTTGTGGAGTCTCCATCCTTTGAGATATTCGAAACTACTGAACATAGTTCTGGGCAACCTGCTTAGAGCAGGAGGGTTGAATTAAATGATCTTTCAAGTCCCTTCCAACCTCAACTATTCTATGACTGCACGATTTAGTGCATATAAAACACTTTTATGATGGACAGTAACATATAGTCTGGGTGGAAGAATGGAGGATCTGTACAGTCCAACATGCCTGGAGTTGCACAAAGAAATAGGCAAATAACATACCTCTAAATGCAAGTTAGAAATAGGCTCTGTTCATTTAGGAAGCAATTGAGACAGCACTTCAGTGAAGTCTTTGGGATAACTTAGTAATTAAAGAATTTATTAAGAGGAAAATACTTTGGTGACTCAAAAATCAGCTCTGATTTGGAACATGACACAAGTGGTTGCCTTGCAAATACCAACCGCAAGTTACATGCAGACACTGGGATATATGTGCTGTAATTACTTAAGTGTAAGCTTTGAGTTCTCTTCCTTGTACGAACATATTTGAGTCTTTTACACTTCTATCTTCATGCTTAAATTATAGTTAAAACATATAAAGTGAAATGTGCTGTATTCAATATAATATTGTAAAACACCATCGCAGACGAGGAAAAACTAAGATTTATTGGTAGCACTCTGCCTTTTGATGATTCAATCTTTTTTTTTATGCCTGATAAAAATCATTCTTACGAAATACCTTCTCAATCCTCCCACTTACAGTGGCCTAGTTATGCTGTTTTACATGTCATTATTCAACTTGTTTCTCAGGCTAATAAGAGACAGATGATAGGTTTTGCTCAAGAGAGCTGAACAACATGCTTTTTCTGGTGAGGTACCGCATTTGTTTCTAAAGGTTAGCATTAATAGGCTTTCATTATTTTTTTTTTCTTCTGTTTTCAGTATCTCTAGACAGTATGGGCACATATCTGGTACTACATATTAATGTCGTGTGATGATGCAAATGTAAATATTCAGGTAGTCTGTCTTTTCAATGAAAAAGAAGTTAATTATGCTGTGAAATTGTTCTCACCTGCAGTCCTTGCAACAATACTTGTAGCAGATTGTTTTGTTAATATCATTTATGTTTATACAGACTTGGTGAAAGCATTGCTGCAAATAATGCTTATAGACAACAAGAAACAGAGCATGCATCAAAAAGAATCCAAATGCAGTCACCTGCAACCAGTGTTACACTGAGAAGTTCTTCATCTTGTCCTAAAGGTGATGAATACACAACTTCAAATATTCAGGAATTAATACAGAAACTTCATTCTGGACTAGAGGTTAGTAAAATTTACATACCTTTCCTGAATAGTTGACTTTTTTGTTTTTTTGGTTACTGGGAGGAAAAATAAAAACCTTAACATCCAAGTGTCAGGCTACAGTGCCTGTATCAGTTGAGCTCAATTTACATTCCTATCTATTAAAAATGTGCTCTATTCACTGAGTTCCTGAGTGGAATTCAGTGATGATTCTTTGTGCAGTATCAGAAGCCGGGCTCCTTGTTGAAATTGCTTTCTCTGGTTGGGTTTTCCATGTTCTCCTAACTGTCAGGTGTGGAGTCAGGTGTCGGATATAGTCGTAAATAACTAGACTTGCTGGGATATGTACAAGGAGCTCCCTTCCCCCTTTGTAAAAAGTAACCCGTGATGAAATAAAGATGATTATGATGCTTTGTAAGAGTGTAGTGCACGCCTTGTATGTCTAAACAGGAATATAAACATTTTCCTTTTCTTGCCTGTAACGTTTGCAGTTTAATTTTTGTGGCCTTCTTGGAAAGGCGGTGTTATTACTTCAGAAGAAAGTTTTTTGCTTGTCTGTGCAACCACATGCATTGTAAATGAGACACTCAAACAGGCACCACATATGGTGTGCCTCTTTGGGCACCATACTGTCAGATACTGAACATATTTCCTTTTTCTCTTTTCTGTTCAAAGCAAGGTAGTTGTTCTGTAGCCCCTTTAGACTGAGTGAAGGATTGTTGCCTCTATTTTCTTTTGACTCAAAAGAACAGTATGCAAACTGCAAAAACGAACAGAATGTGCCTGATAATGGCTTGATATCTGTGTTAGTGGTATTGGCTCTAGCCTTAGCTTTGCAACCCTCCTCTTTGTCGCAACTGATAAGAATGAAATTCAGCAAGTCACCAGTTCTGATCAGCTGCTGGAATAGTACTGAAAAAGGTCGAGTGACTCTTCATTGGTTTAATTCTTACTCTGCCACTGGATACTGCCATTGATCACGCTTTTCAGGACTGCACGTGACAGCCTGTAAGTGCGCTGCTGTGTATCTATGAATGTAAGTCAAAGCAGCCACAGTGCCTAAAGGCAGCAGCTTCCAGTAATGTGACAGTTTGTGCAGCTCTTTGGATTTTTGAGGGAGGGAAAACATTACTAATATTCAGTGAATCTTTTGTTAGATCTTCTAATTAGTAGAACTTTCCTTTAAAAATGCATTAGTTAAAAATCCAGATACACAATCACTTAAAATATCCAGTACTTCATCTCTGTGTGTTCCGTATGTTGTGTGAAGCTCAAATATGTGCAAAAACATATTGAACACTTTTAATAGTATTACCGTACAGAGAAAGTGAAGGGAGCTTACAGAAGCTTTTCTTAGGGTCGTCTCTGTGTCCTTTTAAATACTACTACAACTTTGCAAGCAGGTAAAGAAACTACTTGTTTCCTGTTTTAGGAACAGGAAAATAAGCTAAGAACTGGAGCTATGTTGGGGCTACTGTTAATATGCCAAAAAAAAACCAAACCTTAATAATTCAAAATAGTGCAGAGATGATACCTTTTTAATAGATGTTCATTGTATGAACAGCAGAGATAGCTTATGCTTAGTCTTTCATATATGAACATCTGCTCAAAATTGTCATTATAGTAGTACTGCCTAAGAAACATATCCTGAAATCACCAAGTAGCATTCTTACTTGACTCAGACATATTTTAATGAACACTTAAGATTTGTAGGGCCGTACATGGTAAGCAAACTTCCTCTAGTAAGTCGATGGGTTAAACTAAGAAGTTCTGTTTGGATAGTATCCTTTCAGAACAACTTTCTTCAGCTTTTTCTGATAGTCTGTATGCTGAGAAGGCTATGGAGTCTGAGCAAAGATTTTTTTAGCTGCGTGCATTTTTCACTGTTGATATTGAAGCAAATGACTTTTGCTGTCCTAAGAGGGGATTGCTAATTCTCCAGCAAAGATTAGACCAATGGGAAATATTTTAGAGTGGTGATGTTGTCTTTTCATAGTACTTGACTGATAGTCCTCTGCAGAAGAATCATATTCAACCTAATGAGTTTAATTATTTACAAACTTTCTGCAAGAGTCAGGTGGATGCAGATGAGCAGACAATCTGAGAGTTAATGGACAGAAAGTTCACAAAACTACCAATCTTTTTAGCCATGTTACCTGTCCAAGTAAATACAAATTTACAGTATCAGTAATTGCAAAACATTTCCACAGGTGAAGGAGCCAATCACTGACATGAGGATTTCTGACATAATGGATGTCTATGAACAGAAGCTGGCGTCATTAGCAGTGAGTACAACCTAATGTGTATGGGTACAGTGCTGTCTGTAGATTCAGAAAATGTTAACGAATAATATTCTTCCTATGCACAGTCAAAAGAAACTAGGCTGCAAGACCTTTTGGAAGCAAAAGCTCTGGCTCTGGCTCAGGCTGATAGGCTGATGGCCCAGTACCGATGTCAGAGGGCCCAGGCTGAGTCCGAGGTGAGTAACAGGAGTCTCTTTCTGAGACTCTGGAGTGCAGCAGAGTAATAACCGTCTGGGCAGCTTTAACTGTATTTGCACATGTGGAAACTATACTGCTTAGCTAACCTATGCTTACAAATTAGGACAGTCTTAATTTTCATCATAACAATCCAAAGGGAAACAGGATGTTTCTTTGGAACAGTTTCTTTAATGTCTTTTCCCTTATATGAAGCCAACAAAACTGACTGTACTGTACTTTACCATTTGTTAGCCATTAGTGTTAATTTAATGGTAGTGAACTTTAAAATGAATAAAACCACTTACTAGAATTCTGCAGAGTTTGTTGGTATATGATGAATGGTTTATTGTTTCTGCCTTTTAAGCACTTGTCATTTTGTACAAAGATGAACTTTCAAATAAAGCTTGCATCAGTGCGGTATGTATTTGAGATGTGCTTTGAAAACTCACTATTTCTGTTCTTTAAATGTTATAATAAAGATTCAGTAACTTGGGGTGCAGTTTACTGAAGCCATAGCTAAAACGAGCTGAAGGAATTTAGGATGAGTGAATTAATATGTATTTAGTATTATGTGAGATAAATCCTTTTCCTAATGTAACTAATGGCATTTTAGTGTTAGATCTGTGGCCTCAAATATGGCTATTAAAACATGACTTCTAAAACAGAATTGCTTGTAATTGCTTTTTTTTTGGTGTGGGGGGTTCCACTCAAAGGCAAGAACTCTTGCTGCAATGTTGAAGGATGCAGAACGAAAAAATGAAGAACTTAATGCTTTGCTGAAAGCTCAGCAGGTAGAATCTGAAAGGGCACAGACTGATATTGAACAGCTCTTTCAACACAACAGGAAATTACAAACAGTTGCTGAGGAACATGAAATACTGAAAAAATCATCTGTCGATCTTCTTCAGAGGTAAGCTTAGGATCTGTAAGCAAATACTTCATATTCAACTAGAATGATGAAGCCCTTTACTGGGTTAAGCATGTTACAAGGGCAACATTACATCATGGTTTTAAGCAAAAAATACTTTTTTTTTTTTT